>VMBQ01003368.1:52090-66163 GCA_007657795.1 Dreissena rostriformis
ACAATATAAAGAAGTGAAACTCCAGCTGCTGGAGCAGTATTGAAATCTTATTACAAACAATTAGTTGGTCCTTTATTTATGGCAAGTGACCGATTGCCGAAACAGTACAAAACAGCACAATACAGCACAATACAAAACAACATAAACACAAATAAGAATAAAGCTGGGGTCACCGCCTTGGAACGGTCAATGCAACGCATTGGGGGTTTAAACCTGGTTATAGAGCGCTCAACCTCACACTTGGCCCAGCAATATTCATAATACATTTAAGTGTAAATAAAAATTAACGTCATAGCATTGTAACTCAAATTAAACAATAATAAAAGGGAATTAAAACGCATTCAATTTAATTACTATTTAATTACTCAATTGCATTGAAGATACAAGAGTAACAGAGTTACAACTTTTTGACGAACGATCAAATAAAACTATTAACAATTGTCAACTACATTCCTTCTTTATAGAAAAAGATTTGAGAATATAGCGTCACGGAGTTAATATCTCAGATAATCATCGCGCAAATACAGGAAGAAGCAGCAATAATGGTTGTAAAAATTCCATATTACATTGCTTGGTTGTTTATGTGACTGCTAAAAAAATAATAATAATTAAATCAAACAAGAAACGCCTATCAGAGAGAAAATATAAATAAAATGGAACGTTATAAACCCAATGACCTATGCATGTAGATTACAACTGGGAAAGTCGGTCGTATGACGTCACAAAAAGCCATAATGACATAATGACGTGAACAAAATCCAGGGGCAGTACTGTAAATAAAAATATTAATGGGGCTGTGCTACTAATAAAACAAGTTTAGGTGATTTAATATTAAGAATCAAATGAATAAAAATGGTAATTCCATTAAAGCGACATTATTGGAATCAAACAGTATATAGGTGTTATGACATTTAACGACAGAAATGATTTGATGTACGATGTGAATCTAAATGTAGTTTTCATGCAGATTTGTTCATACGACACAAAGACACAATTTAATTCAAGTAATGCGGACCACAACCGTTCTTGTTTCGTGTCGAGATTAGCATGTGATGACGCCACATGCTTATCTGGTACAACACTTTGCTCACATGCATTACGCCCCGTTTTCCCAGAGCGAGGCTGATTTATTATTATATGTGTTCCCATAAATCATGTCCGCGAGTTGGAAAAGAAAACAAAAACAACGTTGTCTCCCCTGTTAAATTTGTGTTTTGTTCGCTAAAATGTAAAAGTTGGGTATGACTTCACATAGAAAAAACAATATTAACGCCCGAGGGGAAATCCGATCATAAAGCGATTTAATAAAGCTTACAATATACAATTGGCTGTATTAATTTGACATAAGAAATAGCATAAAATAGACTATAAGTGAGTATAGGTTAAATGAGTGTGAGTTCGTTGTTTTATTGCATAATTATTTTGCGTTAAATGTGTGCTTTAATATAACGTTTATGAATTAAATAATAAGAAAGCAAATACATATGAGTCAAATACCAAATAAGTTCGCTTTGATCCATTTCACAATTGCTACATGCTTAAATTCCGAACAGCATGCACGTCGTTAACATTTGAAGAGCACTTGTACACATGTGAATCACGCAGTTATACATTACATGGACCAAGGTAAACTATTCAATTAAGCCCCGCTCTGGGAAAATGTCGCTTAGTTAATGAGCGTAAAGTTTCGTCCGAGATAAGCCTGTGCAGTGCGCACAGGCTAATCAGGGACGACACTTTCGGCCCAAACTGGAGTTTCGCTATGAAGAGACTTTATTTAAACGAACAATACAAAAGAAGCGGAAAGTTGCGTCCCTGATTAGCCTATGTGGACTGCACATGCTAACTTGGGACGAAACTTTGCGCACATGCATTAAGTCCCATTTTCCCAGAGCGCGGCTCAATTTTTGCAAATTAATAATAAGCATATCTTCTAGTACAGTGTGTATCGCTCTTAAGAGCTCAAAAACACATTTTACCAAAATTACTCACAAATCGTTGCCGCTACAATCAGAAATACGCTCCACATTGTAGGCGCCATGGTCAAATTACGTTGCATGTGCTCGATCAAATAAGAATAATTTCTCGTATAGCATTCGAGGCTTTTTATACTAAAATGTCTAATGCACACCGGATGCAAACTTGTAAATCGAGTTGTTTTTATTTTCTCAATAGTTGCCATGTTTTTGTTTTGATCTGCGCTAATTTAAGCGATGAACATTACCGTACCTGGTGGCGATAAGAAGAAATACAAGATTCATCTATATATAATCCATATAAAACAACGTTAACATTTTTAGCAATTATGTATTAGCATATCATAAAAGCTGGAAAAAGTCATTAAACATTCGCCGCTTTTGCATATTCTGAAACAGTGTTTGCTTTAGCATCCTTATCTTATTTAATCATCTTTATTTTATTCGTCCTGCGCCTGGTACGCTTACCGGATCTTGTTTTATCTAATTGAGGACATGAATAGCTTCACTGAAACTATCATTGCTAAGGGCAACCTGTTAAGGCTGTCGTGCACTTAAGGCTATTGATTGATTTACTAAACCAATCGGCGTGAATTTCCGTTTACAGTATACGAATTTTTTTTCAAACCATCTCCGTCACACAATTATGTTTAAATTTGCATTGTTAATAATTACTTGTCGCAAATACTTTACTAAAAAAAAATGTAAATTTATATTTGTATACTTGTGTTTACGTCTGCGTAAAGCGGCATGAAACTAGTTAAAATTATATAATAGAAATTATTATTTTTTTATCATTTCGGAAGATTTTTTGGGGAAAATCATTATTGCTATGCTTGTGGTTTATTTTTGAATGTGCGTTAAACAATGTTGTTGTTATTTACAAAAGTGTTCTCAGCATGCAGATTTAACATGTATCGTCGGTACAAATGTAGGTAAGAAGCATTATAACCAGCTGATATCGACTGTAAGCCTTACACAGGTAAAGATAATGGCCGTCGCATTATGGTCCATTCAGTCGAACTAAAGATGTAAAACTAATTGCAGCAGAATGTGTTTTAATCGTATACACTTGTACGAATGTACTTTCAGTTTAAACAGAACATGTGCTTTAGTATGACTTGCACGATGTACATCCTGTTAAAGTCCCGTGATTTGCCTTTGCAATGAACCTCAAAATTGTGTTTGTTTTACCCGACTAGGACACCACACATTGACTTATAATAGGCTTGTAACAGATGCGGAAAATGAGTACGTCAATAGGTTCTTATGCAATATATTTGACTCAAGTATGGACTGAAACTTCTGCAAATGTATGTTCTGTTGATTTCCAGCGTAACCTATGTTTATCAAACCTTTGTTACAATTTTATCATCTTGTACAGAACTATCAACAAGAAACTTCTTTTTGTGTCAAAATGTTCTCTTTTGGGCCGATATTCTGGTCATGCCGTACGTGTTGCCCCTTGCAGCGGGACGAGATTGTCCTTCCTCGCAAAGTCTCGGTTACACGCCATGCATCTGAAAGTTTTTTCGCCTGTATGCACACGCGTATGTCTCCCCGCATTGTGAAGCTGGGCAAACTTCCGACCACAAATATTACACTTGAATTTATTTATTACATTTGCCTCGTTCTCTAGATGATTCTCCAATGCCTCGATGTTTTTTAACCGTTATGAACAAAGCCTGCACTGTAACTAGTTTTTCTCTTTCTTAGATTCGGTGATCAGAATTGAGTCGGTGGTCAATGCGTTTTTTGTTTCTACTTTTCGTAGGCACACTTTTTCCACCGGAATCGTTCTGAGATATAGGCAGATCATCACCAGAACTTCCCATCATTGACATATCTGTTACATTTTTATTAAACACATGACTGGCCCGTCATTCCTTTAACTTTATGTACGCAAACGATGAATCATTATCATCAATTGATACATGTATATTAAGAATATCAGCTTCATTTTTATTTATTGAATGACATGAATTTCCAGTGTCAGTTCCATGATTATCTGTAACAGTTATTTCAAATAGATGTCTCCCTTTTGCCGGCGAATACGTCAAACTCAAACTTGTTTTGGCTTTTGGTGGATCTTCATCGTCGTCCTCGTCATCGCTTGCCTCTCCAATGTTGAACATTGGCATTGTTTGTTTTGTATGAGATGCCAGTGACACATCTGTTTAAGCAACGTTAAGAGAAACAATTTATAAACAACTAAGATTTGCACAGATACGCATACCTTTAACCAAAAAAAGAACAAAAAATACAAGTTTTCCAAAATTACACAGATATGTATATAACTAGTTTTTGTATCTTCATCATTGTGTTTAAAGATGCATATCAAAAACATTATTTTCAATAAATATTTTAATTATTTCTCATATTCACTAAAAGTGTCCCAAGGAAAACTCTTTACTGAGAAAACTGGGCATAATGCTTGTGCGTAAATTGTCATCCCAGATTAGCCTGTGCAGTTCGCACAGGCTAATCAGGGACGACAATTTCCGCTTTTATGGAATTTTTCGTTTAAATGATGTCTATTCTTGGCGAAAATCTAGTTTAGGCGGAAAGTGTCGTCCCTGATTAGATCTGATCTGGGATGACACTTTACGCACATTCATTTTGTCAAGTTTTCTCAGAACACGACACATTTAGGCTGATACGGTTTATCTACAAAATGATGACCATCTAAATGACCCGTCCGATACGAATAACGACCCGCTCGCAACGTAAATTTTTACTATTTAAAGTAACGATGTGAAATATTTTGAAGTAAAGACTAGTATAGACTTGTTCTTGCTTGCTTAGTGATGTGTTTCTTCGAATTTAACAAATCATTATAATGCTTAGTGCCAGTAAAAACCAAAAAACAAACACAAAAACAATATCGGTGATAAATTCTAACCTTGTCGCACGCTACGGCTGCAGTAAAATAACATGAAACATTATTTAAGAAGACAGAACTTGATTACTCAACACATTGAGTCAAGGTCAAATACGCGCAAATGGGGGGGGGGGGTAATAAACTTCGGAACTATTGGCCTTTAAAGACAGAATTTATTGTAGTCATACGTCATGTGTAATACGATAAGTCGAGCACATCGTAGTGCCTTGGCAAAATTCCGCTTCGGTGTTGCATCTCTTCGTATAGAAACAGGACGTTATGAAGGGGTACCGGGAAATAAACGATATTGTTTTATCTGTAAGAAGTGTGTCGAAAGTGAACATCATGTCTTAACCCAGTTATGCCTAGCGTCTACAAAAAACGGTTTAGGCAAACAGCGTAGACCCAGATGAGACGCCGCATAATGCGGCGTCTCATCAGGGTCTACGCTGTTTGCTTAAAGAACTTTCTGTGAGAAATATTCTAAAAATAGAAATAAATATACCAGACATCTCTTATTTTGGAAATTAATTGATCCAATTTAGAAGGATGGGAGAGTCCACTAGGTATTAATGGGTTAATGATGTGTCCGCTATACGCAAATATTAGAGCCACTTTAACAGAAAGTGCTCTTTTGGTAAATCCAAATTTCAATGTACTAAACCCAAGAGAGAAAATGAACTTCTTGCTGTCAGATGAGCGCCGTATTCAACCCAGTTCCAGAGCCTGTCATGCCATTTTAATAGTAATACATGTATAGTTTGTAATTCATAGCTACAAAACTGTGTTTAATCATTTAATGACCAAATTGCATTGTCTCATATTGTTTATGTGTGTTAATATATTTTATTTTAAATTCAATTACTCTTTTCAATTTAATTTCCTTAAGAATCTTTATAATATTTCAAACAGACGTGAGAGGTTTTATGATGCATATACTCATTAAACACTTTTAGAATGTTTAGGCCCTTAGTCTCTCGTAACTCAATACATATCTCGTACATATATATATAAGGATTGTATTCTGATTAACTGTGTTTGTATGTACACAAGTGGGACGTTAATAAACTATTCTGTTTGTCTGTCTGTCTGATGTTTGTCTGTCTGTATGTCTGTCTGTATGTCCGTCCGTCCGGCCGTCCGTCCGTCCGTCTGTTTGCCATTGAAACAATTTGAGAATCTTTCTTGTCGTATGCTACGGCTGCAGTAAAAGAACTCTGAAATATTATTGAAAGAAGACAGGACTTGATGACTCTACATACATTAAAACACGGTATCTTTCGTTATATTAAAGTACGTGTCGTAATCTGCACATGCTTAAGGGAATTTCCCAACAGAGTACAAGTTTTGTGTACGCGAAGGAGCCTTCTGCTGTACAGCAGAAAATCAATTGCAAATGAATAAATATTTTCTTACGTTTATTTCTTGAGGTCACTTCTTTTGAAGTTTTATCTGTTTTATCTTATTAAGTTTCTGGAGTTTTATTTTGTGTTTAGTAAACTGGTAATGACGGATGCTTGATTCCATTGTGGACATGATTGCAATGTCTTCCAGACACTTCCCAACCACGAGACAGAGCCGTATTCGACTGTCTAGCGCCATGAAAGCGACTGTACTTGTTTAGGTCAGGTGAGCGACCCTGGGCCAGTATGAACTTCTTGACCCATTTATGCATAGTGGACTCTCCCATCCTTCTGAATTGGATCAATTTATTTCCAAAATTAGGGATGTCTAGTATATTTATTTCTATATTAAGAATATTTCTTACAGAAATTCCTTTAAGCAAACAGCGCAGACCCTGATGAGACGCCGCATCATGCGGTGTCTCATCTGGGTCTACGCTGTTTGCCAAGGCCTTTTTTCTAGACGCTAGGCATTTAATGTTTGTGTTGTCGTATGTATTGTCCGTCTTGTAAAGGCGATTGAGACGCGCTCTGTGAAAAGGGGATTTAATGAATGTGCGTAAAGTGTCGTACAGTGTCGTCCCATATTAGCCTGTGCAGTCCGCACAGGCTAATCAGGAACGACACTTTCCGCTTTTATGATAGTTTTCGTTTAAAGAAAGTTTCTTCTTAGCAAAAATCGAGTTTAGGCGGAAAGTGTCGTACCTGATTAGCCTGTACGGACTGCACAGGCTAATCTAGGACGACACTTTACAAACATTCATTAAACCCCCTTTTCGCAGAGCGAGGATCCATTGGTCACTTTCATAAATAAACAACTTTGGGATGGTGATAAGAGTTTATCTCTTGGTGATTTTTCTGGGGTTTCAGTTTCCCGTAATTGAAACGATGATCAGCGTTTAAGTCGTGCTTTGGTGGTTTTTTTTCCAGAGTTATAACGTTTCGTATGCTAATTCAGGTCGCCGTGGAGTAATTAATGTATATAGTGTCCGCTTAGCGACTGGGAGGTAACGGGTTCCATCCCTAATGTGGGAGCGTTATTTAGATATACCCCAAAGACAATGGTTCTACCCGGGGAAAATTACTCGAGACCGTTTCAATAAGATTAAACTTCCGAAAAAATGATTTTTATTTGTGGAGCTAATGAGAACGATCGAGTCGCGTTTATATTACCGATCGCAATTTGTTTGAAGTCCAAATGCTTGCAAGTAAATGTTCTAAGTAACATTGAATAACAGAAAATGGAATCGATGCAGAGATAAGACTATAGAATAATCCGGGAGCTGTAAGAGCGAAAGAAACGCGATAAACATATGGGAAAACTGAGCTTAATGCATGTGCTTTAAGTGTCTTCCCAGATTAGCCTGTGTAATCCGCACATCATGTAGGATCCTCTCGAACACTGTATATCCAGTAAACTAGTTAATGTATTTTATCCCACTTTTACAGCGATTTCGGTTGATTATAGCCCCGTTGATTAAATTTCTGCTATATATAATACACGGCACGAAATGACGTCATATTTTCGACAAAATGACGTCATAAATCAAGCGAAAATAACAAGTTAAACTTATTTTGTTTAAATAAAAAGGTTTACTGAATAAAAAGTGGGATAAATAGAATAATAGGTAAGTGTTGATTATAGATCAGGTTTATCATGTCGGCACGAAAACGAAAAAGCACTCGCCAAGGCTCGTGCTTTTTGTTTTCTAAGCCTCGCATGATAAACCTAATCTATAATCAACACTAACCTATTATTCTCTATAACAAAAATACCGTTGAAAAACTTGCACATAAACAACGCGTTACTTACTGGAAAACCGAATTCATGAGTGCATCGTAGTGTAAAAATGTTTGCCATGCAATAATCGCTTTAAAATAATGTTCGCGTAATGTTGTTTGTCTGCCAATAAATAAATCTTTGTTAATTTGATAGATTACTATTCAGACTATTTGTTTTAAATCTTACGGATTAGTGCCCTAACTTATCAAATATTGACGACATATTCATAAACGATTTACACAATTCTGAAATGACGTTCTTATCTCAATTCACCTCAGAAAGGTTTTGAAATCTTGTGAGGCAATTTGGTAAATTATGAACAGTCCGCTAAATGTATGCACGTATATTTATTTTTATTGTATACATAGAGCATCTTACAACACATGATACGTATGCTATAATTTAATTTATTAGCACAAAAAGAACATAGATATCATTAAATGTCCATCTGTTGACGTAAAACATTTTTTTTATGGTTTTATGTTGTTTATTGTGAAATATAAGTGATAACAAATGGTAATTCACTTTCTCCAACAATTTAAAATAACTCTGTTTTACTTTCAATTCGTATTCCAGGTTTCCTAGTTCATATACAGGTTCCCTAGTTCATATACAGGTTCCCGAATTCAAACACACATTAAAAGGTTGGTCAAGGATGTCGGGCTAACCGATTGTGACGCGAATGTTACAGCAGAATGATCGTGTGCCATATCGTCCATACCGGACACATTCGGTGGCCCCTGGACAGAGCCCCGTCCGGCCCCGACTACAGTCGATCGCCCGCCCGTAGTTATCGGTAATGGGAGGTCCATCCCAACAAACATTACCTGAAAAATCATTTTTTTTATATATGAGCCCCTTTCTGTGATACTGAGCTTAATGTATGTTCGAAGAGTGTCATACCAGATTAGCCTGTGCAGTCCGTACAGGCTAGTCAGGGACGACACTTTCCGCTCTTATGTATTTTTACGTTTACATGATATTTTTTGAAAAAAAAATCCAGTTTAGGCGGAAAGTGTCGTTCCTGATTAGCATGTGCGGATTGCACAGGCTAATCTTGGACTACACTGTACACACATGCATTAAGCCCGTTTTCCCAGAACGAGACTCTACTATATTCAGAATCGCACTTCCATATGAGAACAGATGGTTTTGATGGTCATATAACACCAGTCGGTCGTTGAGGGCTAATATTGCTCTCAAATCTAGGAGTAATATGACTGCAAAATTCACATTTCGAAATGGCAGAATTCGATTGGAAGAAACGAGATATTTGGAACATTTTCAGGACAAAGAATAAAATAAGATAGTATAATATATTAATATGTTGCGAACAAAACATTAACAGATGCCTGTAGTGTGTGAAGAATAACATCTTAAGTTTTCACACACGTTACAAATGGGATCTTCTTTTTCACCAATTGAATGTGAAAACCTTGTTTTCTAGCAATGGTACGGTCCTTCAGACCAAAGGCATATAAGCCTCGCATTTGGAAAACGGGGCTAAAATCATTTGCGTAAAGTGTCGTCCCAGATTAGCCTTTGCAGTCTGCACAGGCTAATCAGGGACGAAACGTTCCGCCTAAACTGGATTGTCGCTTAGAAGAGAATTCCTATAAATTAAATATACCTTAAAAGCGGAAAGTGTCGTACCTGATTAGCCTGTGCGGACTCACAGGCTAATCTGGTACGACACTTTACGCACATGCATTAAGCCCGGTTTTTCTTGAGGGACGCTCATGTAACTTTTTGTACTCACGACAACAAATGCCTAGATTGTTCATCATTAAGTCGCGGCAGTAGTAGCCAACTGGACACCATGGTCTGTCGTGGCCTTGGGTAAACCCTTCGCACTCCTTCAAAGGGGTACCAACTGGACACTGCTGGCAACTTCCGGTGTCTAACAAGAATAGAGAAATAGAGATTAGTGACGGAGAGAGATCAAGTTATCGTGCGAGGCTGTCATTAACAAGTTACAGTTACAGCAAATAATGCGGACCACAACCGTTCTTGTTTCGTGTCGAGAATGAGAATTCTTACCTTTATACAACACTCATATTATATTATATTTGAGCCTCGCCTTTTGAAAACGCATCTGCGTAAAGTGTCGTCCCAGATCAGCCTGTGCAATCCGCATAGGCTATTCAGTGACGACACGTTGCATCTGATCTGGATTTTTGCTAAGAAGAGACTTCCTTTACAAAATTACAATAAAGCGGACAGTGTCGTCCCTGATTGGCCTGTGCGAATTGCACAGGCTAATCTGGTACTACACTTTTCGCACATGCATTACGCACCGTTTTCCCAGAGCGAGGCTGATTTATTATTATATTATATGTTCACATAACTCATGTCAGCGATGTGAAAACCGACTAAAGAGCTCTGTCTCCCCTGTTTAAGTTTGATTTTGTTCGCTAAAATGTCAAAGGTTGGTATGATTTTACATAGAAAAAAAATAACGCCCGAGGGGAAATTTGGATAAAAAAGACTATAAGTGTGTAAAGCTTAAATCATTGTAATGTTGTTAAATTGCAAAATCGTTGCAAGTTAAATGTGTGCTGAATAAATTGCTTACGGATAAAATATTTAGAAAGCAAAAATATGTAATTCAAATACTAAAGAAGTTTTCTTCGAACCTTTTCACAATCGTAACATGGTTATTGTCCGAACAACATACACGTCGTTGAGATTTGTTTAGAACTTGTACACATATGAATCACGCAGTTATACATTACATGGGCCAGAGTGAACTTTTCACTTAAGTCTCGCTCTGGACAAAACGGGGCTTAATGCGTGTGCGTATTGGGTCGTCCCAGATAAGCCTGTGCAGTCCACACAGGCTTATCGATGACGATCCCTTCCGCCCAAATCGGATCTTCGCTGAGAATAAACGAAAAATACAATAGACGCGGAAAGTGGCGTCACTTATTAGCCAGAGCGGACTGCACAAGCTAATCTGAGACAACACTTCTCGCACATGCATTAAGTCCCAGTTTCCCAGAGCGCGGCTGTTTTTTTTTTATTAAATGAATAATAAGCAATGCCACTAGAACAGTATGTATCGCTTAAAAGATCCCATACACTAGTTATACCAATATTACTTACACATCGTTGCCGCAACAATCATAAATAAGCTCCACGTTGAAAGTGCCATGTCACTTCACCTGCATGTGCTCGATCAAATAAGAATGACTTCTCGTAAAGCCTTCGAGGCTCTTTATACTTGATCTGTATTATGCACACCGGATGTAAACATGTTAATTGAGTCATGTTTAATGTTCTTAGTAGTTGCAGTGTTTTTGTTTTGATGCGCGGTAATTTGAGCGATGAACATCACCGTATCTAGAGGCCGTGGATGCAAGTCAATATACTTATCAGCCAAATTATCATTGTTTCCTCTTATTAAACAAAGACAGCTTACTTCTATAGAAATTGGTTATATAAAGGCACAATAATAGAAAAAGCAATGTTTCTTGTATACCTTGGTTCGGAAAAATGATTTTCTAGTTAAAATAAGCATTTTTTGGCCATAAAATATGAAAGTCAATATTTGTATGTGCTGAATTTTCGAACTGTTCATCTTGTTAAACAAAAAAAAAGATTTCTGATCATATTAATATTATAGTTCACAAACATGCATGTAAAGGCTAAAATATATGTATTTTGCATACTTTGGGTTAGCAAATAGTAATTTTGTGTAAAAATGGAAATTTTAGGCAATACAATATGCAAGTCAATATTTTTATTTGCTACTGTTCATCTTGTTCAACAGATATAGCTTACTCATAATGTTACTGTTTTCAAATAAGCATGCAAAAAACTGAAGCAATGTTTTCTGCATACTGTTGGTACAAATATATCTCTTGCACAAATGTGGATTTATGGCCATAAAAATGCAAGTAATTATTCTTATTTGCCTCATTTTCGTACTGTTTATCTTTTCGACTAGTATATCTGACTTATAATGTTATTTTTATAAAAACGCCCTAAAATGCTCAAAAGCAACTTTTCTTGCATAATTTTTGGTTAGAATTACTTTTATTGCATGGCTTTTTTTCCTTCTCTGAGAATGGCCGTTTTTCACAATTTTAGAAAATTTGCGACTCAAATTTTCACAATTTCAATAAGTTCGCGACTCAAATTTTCACAATTTTAGAAAGTTTGCGACTCATTTTTCACAATTCGGAACAGTTCGCGACTCATTTTTTTTCACAAAATGGGTGACCAAGGCCGCTTCACAAAAACTGGAAAAAAAAGCCCTGTATTGTCCTGTCCAAATGTGCATTTTTTGCTGTAAAATATGCAAGTCAACCTTTTTAGGTGCTAAATAGTTAATATTTCCCACAAGTATAGCTTAGTTATCATGTTGTTGTTAATTAACAGGCACTAACAGGTTAGAAGCCATTTTTCTAACATAGTTTCACTTAAAAAAATCTTGTTTAAATGTGCATTTTGGGCTATACAATTTGCAAGTTTGACCATAAAATGTGCAAGTCAAGATTTCTTTGTGCTAAACTAAACAACTGTTCATCTTTTTTTTAAACCAGTATAGCCCATTTATAATGTTATTTTTATAAAGGTTATCAAAGACTAAAACAAACTTTCATGCATACTTTGGGTTAGAATATAGATTATTTTTTTGAAGCAAATGACTAAATACTATGTTTCTTGCATTATTTAGGTTCGAAAAGTCATTTTTATTTAATATTATTGTATTTTGTTCGTCGACACATATTACAGGGCCTCTAACGATGTTCTCAGCCATAATGGCGGACATTATATGACGCCTTTTATCATCGTAAAAACGTACATTACACCGTTAAATCCTTGTAACATCTGTGCAATCAACAGCATGGCTTAAGTGGCTGACATTATATAATGATAAGAATGTTAATTATCATTGCTTTTCGTACATTTATTGATATTTTTACATATGCGACTTGCACTTTTTACGCCGGATGTTGTGATCGCTTTGCACATGCAAACTTGCATATTTTACGGGTCTTGCAGATTTTACGCTACATCTTTTCAATAAGCAGATTAATGTACATGTATACAAGACTGATCTATGTACCAGCGGATGAGCGAGTCGTGTAAAACCACGTTTGCGTTTTTAGCGGTTATGGATTTGCATACCATGAAAATTGAATTGGTCCTTAAATATTCGCCACATTTACATATTAGGAAAAATTCTCTGTTTTAATATCTTATCATATCCAATATCTTTATTTTATCTTGCGTGTTGTTTTATCTTAATGAGGACCTGAATACATGTAGCTTCACTGAAACTATCATAGCTCTGGGCAACCTTTTACTATGGAAAGCATTGACTGTCTTATACGTACAAAATGAACATTGTTGTGTCCAAATAGAAATATACTGAGTCACTTAGTCAATATATTAAGTCAATATGTCATTATGTTGGGTGCTTGTGTCAATATATTATGTCAAGCCACCCTTATATTGAGTCAACGAACCCATATATCATGTCGATGTAACTTTATTTTATGTCAATACGTCATTATATGAGGTGCATTTGTCAATATATTTTGTCAAGCCACCCTTATATTAAGTCAATCTGTCATTATATTGGGTGCTTTTGTCAATATATTATGTGAAACCATCCTTATATTGAGTCAATTTGTCAGTATACTGGGTGCTTTTGTCAATATAGTAAGTGAAACTATCCTTATCTTAAGTCAATCTGTCATTATATTGGGTGCTTTTGTCAATATAGTAAGTGAAACCATCCTTATCTTAAGTCAATCTGTCATTATATTGGGTGCTTTTGTCAATATAGTAAGTGAAACCATCCTTATATTGAGACAATTTGTCAGTATACTGGGTGCTTTTTCAATATAGTAAGTGAAACCATCCTTATCGTAAGTCAATCTGTCATTATATTGGGTGCTTTTGTCAATATATTATGTGAAACCATCATTATATTCCGCCAATCTGCCATTATATTTGATGACTTTGTCTTTATATTATGTCAAACCATCCTTATATTGAGTTAACGAACCCATATAT
>VMBQ01003368.1:68277-107327 GCA_007657795.1 Dreissena rostriformis
ACTCTCAACCGTTCGTTTAGGACTGATGCAATTCAGTTTCGGATTACTAGCTCCAACCTCAACCGTTCGTCTAGGACTAATGCAATACAGTTTCGGACTACTAGCTCCAACCTCAACCGTTCGTCTAGGACTAATGCAATACAGTTTCGGACTACTAGCTCCAACCTCAACCGTTCGTCTAGGACTGATGCAATACAGTTTCGGATTACTAGCTCCAATCTCAACTGTTCGTCTAGGACTGAATCAATACAGTTTCGGATTACTAGCTCCAACCTCAACCGTTCGTCTAGGACTGATGCAATACAGTTTCGGATTACTAGCTCCAACCTCAACCGTTCGTCTAGGACTGAATCAATACAGTTTCGGATTACTAGCTCTAATCTCAACCGTTCGTCCAGGACTGATGAAATACAGTTTCGAATTACTTGCTCCAACCTCAACCATTAGTCTAGGACTGAATCAATACAGTTTCGGATTACTAGCTCCAATCTCAACCGTTCGTCTAGGACTGATGCAATACAGTTTCGGATATCTAGCTCTAATCTCAACCGTTCGTCTAGTACTGATGCAATACAGTTTCGGATTACTAGCTCCAATCTCAACGGTAAGTCTAGGACTGAATCAATACCGTTTCGGATTACTAGCTCCAATCTTAACCGTTCGCCTAGGACTGATGCAATACATTTCGGATTACTAGCTCCAGTCTCAACCGTTCGTCTAGTTCTGATGCAATACAGTTTCGGACTACTAGCTCCAATCTCAATCGTTCGTCTAGGACTGAATCAATACAGTTTCGGATTACTAGCTCCAATCTCAACTGTTCGTCTAGGACTGATTCAAAACAGTTTCGGATTACTAGCTCCAACCTCAACCGTTCGTCTAGGACTGATGCAATACAGTTTCGGATTACAAGCTCCAACCTCAACCGTTCGTCTAGGACTGATGCAATACAGTTTCGGATTACTAGCTCTAATCTCAACCGTTCGTCTAGGACTGATTCAATACAGTTTCGGATTACAAGCTCCAACCTCAACCGTTCGTCTAGGACTGATGCAATACAGTTTCAAAATATTATCTCCAATCAAAATCGTTCGGCTAGGACTGATGGAATACAGTTTTGGAATATTAGCTCCAATCCCAACCGATTGTCTAGGACTGAGACAATACTGTTTCGGGTAATCTTAACCGTTCGCCTAGGACTGAAGCAAGACAGTTTCAGATTACTAGCTCCAGTCTCAACCGTTCGTCAAGGACTGATGCAATACAGTTTCGGATTACTAGCTCCAACCCCGACTGTTCGTCTAGGACTGATGCAATACAGTTTCGGACCACTAGCTCTAACCTTAACCGTTCGTCTAGGACTGATGCAATACAGTTTCGGATTACTAGCTCCAATCACAACCGTTCGTTTAGGACTGATGCAATACAGTTTCGGACTACTAGTTCTAATCTCAACCGTTCGTCTAGGACTGATGCAATACCGTTTTGGATTACTAGCTCGAACTTCAACAGTTTGTCTAGGACTGAGTCAATACAGTTTCGGATTACTAGCTCTAATCTCAACCGTTCGTCTAGGACTGATGCAATACAGTTTCCGACTACAAGCTCCAATCTCAACCGTTCGTCAAGGACTGATGCAATACAGTTTCGGATTACTAGCTCCAATCTCAACCGTTCGTCTAGGACTGATGCAATACAGTTTCGGACTACTAGCTCCAATCTCAACCGTTCGTCTAGGACTGATGCAATACAGTTTCGGATAACTAGCTCCAATCTCAACCGTTCGTCTAGGACTGATGCAATACAGTTTCGGATAACTAGCTCTAATCTCAACCGTTCGTCTAGGACTGATGCAATACAGTTTCGGATAACTAGCTCTAATCTCAACCGTTCGTCTAGGACTGATGCAATACAGTTTCGGATAACTAGCTCTAATCTCAACCGTTCGTCTAGGACTGATGCAATACAGTTTCGGATAACTAGCTCTAATCTCAACCGTTCGTCTAGGACTGATGCAATACAGTTTCGGATTACTAGCTCCAATCTCAACCGTTCGTCTAGGACTGATGCAATACAGTTTCGGATTACTAGCTCCAATCTCAACCGTTCGTCTAGGACTGATGCAATACAGTTTCGGATTACTAGCTCCAATCTCAACCGTTCGTCTAGGACTGATGCAATACAGTTTCGGATTACTAGCTCCAATCTCAACCGTTCGTCTAGGACTGATGCAATACAGTTTCGGATTACTAGCTCCAATCTCAACCGTTCGTCTAGGACTGATGCAATACAGTTTCGGATTACTAGCTCCAATCTCAACCGTTCGTCTAGGACTGATGCAATACAGTTTCGGATTACTAGCTCCAATCTCAACCGTTCGTCTAGGACTGATGCAATACAGTTTCGGATTACTAGCTCCAATCTCAACCGTTCGTCTAGGACTGATGCAATACAGTTTCGGATTACTAGCTCCAATCTCAACCGTTCGTCTAGGACTGATGCAATACAGTTTCGGATTACTAGCTCCAATCTCAACCGTTCGTCTAGGACTGATGCAATACAGTTTCGGATTACTAGCTCCAATCTCAACCGTTCGTCTAGGACTGATGCAATACAGTTTCGGATTACTAGCTCCAATCTCAACCGTTCGTCTAGGACTGATGCAATACAGTTTCGGATTACTAGCTCCAATCTCAACCGTTCGTCTAGGACTGATGCAATACAGTTTCGGATTACTAGCTCCAATCTCAACCGTTCGTCTAGGACTGATGCAATACAGTTTCGGATTACTAGCTCCAATCTCAACCGTTCGTCTAGGACTGATGCAATACAGTTTCGGATTACTAGCTCCAATCTCAACCGTTCGTCTAGGACTGATGCAATACAGTTTCGGATTACTAGCTCCAATCTCAACCGTTCGTCTAGGACTGATGCAATACAGTTTCGGATTACTAGCTCCAATCTCAACCGTTCGTCTAGGACTGATGCAATACAGTTTCGGATTACTAGCTCCAATCTCAACCGTTCGTCTAGGACTGATGCAATACAGTTTCGGATTACTAGCTCCAATCTCAACCGTTCGTCTAGGACTGATGCAATACAGTTTCGGATTACTAGCTCCAATCTCAACCGTTCGTCTAGGACTGATGCAATACAGTTTCGGATTACTAGCTCCAATCTCAACCGTTCGTCTAGGACTGATGCAATACAGTTTCGGATTACTAGCTCCAATCTCAACCGTTCGTCTAGGACTGATGCAATACAGTTTCGGATTACTAGCTCCAATCTCAACCGTTCGTCTAGGACTGATGCAATACAGTTTCGGATTACTAGCTCCAATCTCAACCGTTCGTCTAGGACTGATGCAATACAGTTTCGGATTACTAGCTCCAGTCTCAACCGTTCGTCTAGGACTGATGCAATACAATTTCGGACTACTAGCTCCAATCTCAAACGTTCGTCTAGGACTGATGAAATACAGTTTCGGATTACTAGCTCCAACCTCAACCTTTCGTCTAGTACTGATGCAATACAGTTTCGGACTACTAGCTCCAATCTCAACCGTTCGTCTAGGACTGATGCAATACAGTTTCAGAATATTAGCTCCAATCTCGACAGAACAGACCTGTGAAGGTACCGTCGGGCGATAATGTTAATGTCCTTGCCGAGCCAACTGATTTATCAAATTACGTATCCAACATGCGTTTAAGCACAAAATCTTACCACATGGACTTGGGAGACAAATTGCTAGTTTGTGTTTTGTTGTCGTTTGTGTTTTTTAATAAAATAATAAATAATATTCTCTTCTTATAAAACGATAAATTGATGCATACCCAGACGTTATTTTGAGTTGTCAATACCATTACACATAAAAGAGCTTATTATTCCGGCGCAGACGCAGTTGTAAGCGTTTAAAAAAAAACTAATAAGTACAACTGCAGTTTTACAATTAAAGAACTGTTTACGAAACTGACGTAAGCATATGGCTATAAGTCATACTGCACGAAATATGTAAACAATAAAATGTATGCATCTATAGTCTCGTTTATCAGCATTAACTTCAGACATACTATTAAAGCCATATGTGTCGTGTTCTGAGAAAACTGGGCAAAATGATTGTGCGTAAACTGTCCTCCCAGATTAGCCTGTGCAGTCTAATCCGGGACGACACTTTCCGCCTAAACTGGATTTTCGCTAAGCAGAGACATCATTTAAACGAAAAATTACATAAAAGCGGAAATTGTCGTCCCTGATTAGCCTGTGCGGACTGCACAGGCTATTCTGGGATGACAATTTACGCACAAGCATTATGTCCAGTTTTCTCTTCTTGTTCTTTTGTGCGGCGTCTGATAATTGTGCAAGTGTTCTCTTGCCAGTATGAATGACCTCGTGCTATGGTAACATTTATTCGGTTGATGCAGCTGAAGTTTCCCTTTCTTTTTATTTAATACCTTACCATATATGTTAAGCTTTATTTTTTGACATTACAGTGATTAATATTCTCGACAAAGACGAACAGAGCGTACTTGGTGAACTCATTACATAGCATTGATGAGGAGTACACTGCTAGATTTACTTTCTGAGATAATCTTATTTAATCAAATGTGTGCTTGCATATCAAATCGCATATACTGATGCAGTGGACGTAAATTTATTTACTTGACTAGCACACTGAACGAATGAGGTTCCTATATGGGCAGGGTCACTATACTCCAGGAATGTATACAAACTATTAACTGGAAGCTGCATATGGTTCTTTTTTGCTGAGGTGGGTCCTTGTAACTGCACAGTGTCTAAAACATCCAAAGCATGATATGTCTACCGGAAATGATTTAAAGGCTTTTATAGTGCGTTCACAAATGGGTCTCATGTTGTAAAAAGTAGTGACAAACATGTTTTAAAATAATAAAAATTATATAAATAATGCATTTGACGTTTTTTTCTAAACAAACCGTTACGGGAGTATTTGCGCTCACAAAAATTACGCACAATATCTTTTTCGAGGATTCACGGCATTTACAAAGTCATCTTAAGTGTATTATTTAATATTTATTATTATTGTTATATTTAACCATCTCTTAATCGTCTTAAAGTTCATAAAGGGAAAAATAATTACAGGTTTTAGTTGTGTATGTATTAGTTTATCTTGTTACCTAAGATTTTTATGTACATTTTTATTAGTCATTCAACATTGCCTTATGCACAATAGTTCCATCATTTGTCCATGTAAAAAGTGTATTGGTTGATTGTATACTTATTGAATATTGTTTTTATATAAATAATATTTAATGAAAAAAAAATAATGATAAATATTAGATATGAAATTAAATATTACAATGACATGTTTTTTTTTAACCTTCTTACATGTTATGTCAGTCACTTTCAGCAATATTGAAATGAAATTCGTAGAAGTCCAAATTTATGGCTAGGTTATACATACATTGTATACGGATTGAGTAATAAATAATTTAAACGTTTCAATTTATTGTTAATCTTTAAATACTTTTTTAATAGCATGTCTCTTTCAGCAATATTATATCATTAATTAAAAACGTGAAATATCAATTTTTATTCCTTAATATGTGTAATCAAAACATTATACGCAATTTAGATACTTCGTAAATATGCATAGTTAGTAAGCTTTTGGGAGGTTTAAATTATATACATTATCTATTATATATTATATATACATATTTACTACTAAGTCATCTGTGTAAGTCATTAATATTCAAAAGCACGTTATTTGCATATCACAACTTCAAGTTAAATGCTCTAATACTTACAGTACTGACATGCTATGCTATCCAGAGTCAAACCACGGCCCACTTTAGCAGTGATTCTTTTTAATGGAAAGATCATCAGAGGCTTTTTTTACCAGGGAAGTTACATTTACTTAGGTTACCAAAATTGCTATTAGTTATAGGTAGGGTTGGGGCCATGTTTGATCTCAACTGACTGGACTATTAGATATGTCAGTTATAGACCGTGTATATTGCTTTTTAATGTTTGGGATGACACATCCTATTTAAAGATGTTGACTAGTCAGGGCCTACTATGCCATTCGCCCAATTAGACAATTACTACAAATTGAGCAATTAGGCTGAAGATAATTCTATTTGGCAACAACTTTTACTTTTTAAAAACCCATAACATAACCAAAATAATTTATCAAAGCAAGTCAAAGTCAGCCTCCGAAATTTTGAACCAGTTAAAGACCTGTCATTGTTAATATTCCAACTCAAAATGATGTAGTTTGTTGTCAATATAGTGTTGCAATGTCCTTAAATACTGCTTAGTATTTCTAACATTTAGATTTCATTTGCAGAGCTCTTAAATTGATACCATTTGGGGGGGGGGACAAACCGCTTTGTGAGCGATGGGATATGAATTGATGTATAACATTCAACGTGCACTTTAGTGTTTAATTTGCAGTTATCAATGTTAAAATATCAACACAAAAAGAGGGAGTGGTGGCGTATTTAGGACAGTGGCGGACTTGTATCTCTAATTTTTAAATACATAGAACCTTTATTCATAAAACAAAAAAGTGTACGTTCTGAGTTATCAACATGAATCTCGATTAATCTTATTGAAGGGAAATACTGTGAATATAAACGATACGTCTTTATTCCGTATGTTAAGTGTTTGTTTTTTCCAATGGTAATATTTTCTTTTACATTTTGTCAGGACTATATCACGAAAACTGTATGAGTTAAAGAAGTGTCAACACAGCCAAAGATTCAACACTGTTCTTATTAGAAGAAGTCAATATTTGTTTGTACTTAATGTAATAAATGTGATGACGAGTTCTCATTTTCCTAGTTGTTATAACGGAACTCTTACTATTAATAAATGCTGTTCCTGTAAACGCCATACGCCTAAAATATCCATATCATTCAATGTGTACAGCCGTGTGATTATGCGTGGGTGTTGAAACTACAAAACCTGAATTGACATGCCAAAGTGTATCTAGCTCGTGTAAAAGTAAAAGTATGACATAATGATGGCAATATATGTGAAATAAAAATGTATGTGAATGCATCAGTTGGTTCGACTCTTAAAACTGATTTAAATTAGTTGATGGTCACTGATAGCACGAGGACAAGTACTGTACAGTCAAGCAATACACGCGAATTTCATATTGAAAATTAAATACCATCGGTGGAAAGTAGAACAATAAGTCTTCCTTTGATTTGATATTAAATAAATGGTTCGCATTGTCCGATATTTGATTGTTTGTTCCTTTCTATGTTCGCTACTTCGCCATATTTATAAGTAAAACCATGGAAATATGTGTACCTACTATTTCCAGTGTTAGTCAGGCCTATATTTCATATTTACTAAATTATTAATAAAGCGCAACTTTGTTTCAATTATTTATTAAGGATAACTTTTTTTTCATATTTATATATGAAGTATTGCAGTTTGTTTGAGATAATGACTTTTGCCAACGCGGATTGAAAAGAGATTTAGACCCATCAGGTCAAATTTTACTTTCTGCTAAGCACACATTATGGAGGTGCTACTTGTTACATATCAAATCTGAAATTTGAGCACACTATTCCCAAAACTGTAACTATTTGTGCTATTAGCATTACCTACATTTGGGAGCAATGATGAGAAAACACAACAACATCGAAATGTCATTGTTTGTTTAACAGCCATTGTATTTCCTATGCACAGAAATATTCTGAAATTTAAACAGGTTTTTTTAATTACTTTTCTGCAGTTGTCTAATATTCCAAACCGTAAACTACACTTGAACAGGGCATTGTGTATTAAGAGAAGATGAAATTAAATAAATAACTGCACATGCATCATATGTCTATTTTACTATACAGCTACGAAACAACAAAAAGTGTGTTAAATAGTTTAAGAAAATTAGGTGTTAATTAGCAAATAATGGGGCAAAATATGAAGAAATTGAGGTTGCTATGGAAGCAAAAATGGTTATGATTTTCATATAAATATTCATTCAAAGGCCAAATCTCAAAATATGATTTTTGAATGTGTAGAAAAGTACTTGTCATTTATTAATACACTTGGTTTTCATAGGCAGAAATAAAGAACATTTATTGCATATGTAATCAACACAGTGAACAAGAAGAAACAAAGTGGAAAAGTTCACGATTGCCATGAAAACCAATAAATAACTAATCAAACATGTCCACACATGAGTTATATAATGTTTTCAAAGTAAAATTACCAAAAGTTGCAAACTTGAAAACAAAAGCAACTGTTTACTCATATATTATTGACTTAATGACAAAAGAAATAAATACCGTTGTGTACAAAAAGTTCACCCATATAAAATTACAATGTACCAAGTCTATGTTTTTCAATTGTAAGTGATCCGTTTAGTCACCAATTTGACAATAATTATGTTTAAAAGATATAGAAGCTGCAGCAGTATTGCAGTTTTATCATACACACCTCTCTATCCTTTATTTATGGCAAGGAACCAATTGCCAAAACGGTACAGTACGGCACAAAACGAAACAACATATACACATAGTAGAATAAAGCTGGGGTCACCGCCTTGGAACGGTCAATGCTAAGCATTGGGGGTTTAAACCAGTTAATGAGCGCTCAACCTCACACTTGGCCCAGCAATATTCATGATACATATAAGTGTAAATAAAATTTAACCTCATATCATTGCAACTCAAATTAAACAGTAATAAAAGGGAATTAAAACGCATTCAATTTAATTACTATTTTATTAATCAATGGTTGAAAGGAGACCAGAGCAACAGAGTTTCAACTTTTTGAGGCACGATACTCAAGTATCATCTGTCTTACACTCCAGAACTGACGTCAATGAAGTTGTGACCTTTCGTTTATCAAGGACTTTAGTGAAGCTTAAGCTACTCTCTAGTATGTCTTTCCGAAGAGCTTTTACAATTTCAATAGCAACTTTAACTTAATAAACTCTCGAAAGTTGGAAACTGAACTATTTAAAATTTCGATGTTGTCTTGTGTTGTGAGGCCAGGGGAAGCCGGAGTACGCGGAGGAAACCCCACCTTTGCGGTATGGTGACCATCAACTAAACTCCGGGAGTGGGCATTTAACCCGGATCGCCTAGGTGAGAAGCGCGTGTACCATCCACTGCAATCTGCATGCAGAGTTGCCGTTCCTTGCTCTCACTTACAACCTCTGCCATCACAAGAAAATCACACCAGATTCGGTAGGATGTTTTTTTTTTGTTTAAGTATTATATTATGAAATGTAGTATCATTTTCTTTTAGATTTTGAAAATAGTGTATAAGTTTAGGTTCATAATACAAAAATAAATTACCTAAATTAAAAACAGTAAAAATATTTTAAAAATAACCGTTGATACTGTATGACGCCATGATTGTACCACGTGGCTCGGCTATCATGACGTGGTTCGTTATAACGGCAGGGACTTTTATATTATTACAATATGAATATTTTGTTCCGGTTAAACTAAAAACTCTTTTGTTGAAACAAAGGAAACAAGTATCCGGCACTTTCTTCTTCGGCGTATACACATTGTTATCTCTGTCGTTGATACTGTAAGACGCAATTATTGTATCACGTGGCTCGGCTATCATCACGTGGTTGGTTATGACGGCAGGGATTTGCTCCAGCTATGCTGGTTCCCGTCAAATCTCTGCGCGGAGGTTGCATCCACTGCGCTAATCGGACAGCCTAACCGCCTGCTTATCGATTTGCTGGCCTTTATATACAGGCGAGCCGAGGCCCACCTTGGCAGTGAATCGGGAAGTCATGACTCAAAAACTAACGACGTGTTCGAATACCCTTCGCATTCGACGAAGATTACCGATCATGTATTTCTCATACCATAACACAGAAAGCAGCCGACTTTATAAGACTGATTTCATTCAATATCTCCTTAACATATGAAATGCCCTTAAATGCTTAATAGATGACTAATAACAAAAATAGTTACTTACTTAGTGAAAAACAAATAACATTTCCATACTGTTCACTTGACAGATGGAAAACTAGGAAGGTACTAATCATAAAATAGTGAAGGAACGTAAAGCATCTAATTCGATCCCCTAACGTTTTACCATTACCCTATTTGCTTTTTTTTAATACCGTGGTCCGTGGTC
Source organism: Dreissena rostriformis (assembly GCA_007657795.1). Classification (NCBI taxonomy): domain Eukaryota; kingdom Metazoa; phylum Mollusca; class Bivalvia; order Myida; family Dreissenidae; genus Dreissena; species Dreissena rostriformis. Next base: position 78,382 of record VMBQ01003368.1, read on the forward strand.
TTTCTTTTTTATTGGAAGGAAGCTGCGTGCATCATACGGTGCTGGTTTGTTGTCGCGAATCATGCAATCAAACGTTTCCTGGATTGTATCTACTGTGTTCAGATCAATGTCAACGAAATGAATTTCTTGCAGTGATGATGTATTGTTATACCCTTTGCAGAAGTCCAATAAGGCCTTTGCATACTGGACTGTGCAATATTTCATCGGGACACCACCTATTGCTGCAACATACATACATTGTTTTTAATACTATATAATTTGCTTTATATCGTAACAATTACAACAGTACGAAAATATGCATAGCATGAAGCTACTTTTCACATCGGTAGAATCTGTTGCATGCATTTTACATTAAAGTGAAAACTTACACCAGAGCATTTTATAATGATGCTAAATTTTACTTTTGGATTGCGTTTAACATTATAACAATATATAAATACACATGTCTTACCAGAACTGATCGCAGGTAGTGCAACTGATCTCATGCCCCTTACGTTGGCCTCAATGAAACTGTTCAAAACAGCGTTGTAAAGATGGCCACCACATGATTCGATACCTTCTAATCTGCTGGTATTATAATCAAGCCATCTAGGTCCAACGGCATGAATAACGCACTGGTAACTCAGACGACCAGCTGTTGTTACGACAACCTCTCCGACGGGAATAGGTCCGTGCGTCTTGATACACATGTCGGCTTCTTTCGTTAGTTCGTCCCCAGCACTTCTTGCAATGGCGTGTGAAACTCCTCCGCAGTTCAGTCTATCATTAGATCCACTAACGATGCAATCAACATGAAGATGACATATGCTGGCTTTATAAACAAAAACTTTAATTGTTGATGGTGTTTGATATTCACAAAGCGTGCTGTATTGACTTCTCCAATTGCCATTCGCCTGTAATTTAGTTTAAGGCATACATAAACAAGACATAAATCAAGGTAGAAAAAACAACAAACATCATTCGATTAATAACGATTTTACCATCACTAAAAATTTAAACAAATAGAAAAAGTTATTCACATTTTCTTGAATAAATTGTTTTCGATATGTTTTCGATTGTGTTATAACTGTTTTTTAAACATTTTCAAGACATATACATTTCCCAATTTCCGACGAAAACGAAATTTTATTTCAAATCGAGAGTTTGCAAGGAGGAATTCTGTTATAAGTTAATAAGGAAGAAATTTGTTCGAAGTTTGAACAAAAGCAATTTTGTCATGATTTGGATAAGATGTTAATTCGACAAGTGCAGTATTTCAATAATTACGAGGGTCGTAAAATACACATAACAAGAGGGCCATGGGCCCTTAGGCGCTCACCTGAGAGCCAAATGAACTAGGCTATTCTGCGAAAGCGTGAGCTGATTCATAAAGATTGGACCAAAAAAGAGGACTTCTAGAGTATTAAATTTATTTATTTTATTGACCTAGTGACCTAGTTTTTGAGCTCACATAAACCAGTTTCAATCTCAGCCGAGATTTCATTGGGACAAATGTTCTGACTAAGTATCATGCCGATTGGCCAATAAATGTGGCTAATATAGCGTCAACAAGTTTTCACTATAACCATATAAGGAAAACTGCCCCTCCCCCTGCGGCTATGTTTTTAAACAAACCGGAAGAATTTTCGAACTCGACCGCGAGAAGTCATTAGAACAAGTCTTCTGAGTAAGTTTCATTTCGATTTCACAAAAAAATTGACTTCTAGAGTTCTAACAACGTTTCACTATAGCCATATTAGAAAAAAATGCCCCAACCCCTGGGGGCCATGTTTTTTGACACACCATAACCATTTTGAAACACAGCCGAGCTATCATTAAAACAAATGTTCTGACTTAGTTTTATAAAGATGGGACCATAAATGTAACTTCTATAGCGTTAACAAGGTTTAACTATAGCCTTTTAAGAAAAAAATCCCGCCCCCTTGCGGCCATGTTTTTAAACGGACCAGAACCATTTTCGATCTCAGCCCAGATATTATTAGAACAAATGTTCTGACCAAGTTTCATGAAGATTGGACTAAAAATGTATCTTATAGAGTGTTAACAAGGTTTTACTATAGCCATACAAGGAAAACTGCCCCGCTCCCTGGCGGCCATGTTTTTTTCACAGACTGGAACCATTTTTGTACTCATCCAAGTCAATCTCCATGCAGAGTTGTCGTTCCATGCTCTCACATACACCTCTGCGTTGGGCTCAGCTGCCATATTGCCACGATTCGTGGCATGAATCTTGTCAAAACCGAACAAACGCATTCAAAGTATATTTGATTGGATTTTTAGGATCAGAAGCGTTAAATAATGAAATTGGTATTTTGAATATACGATACATCGTGCAAAAACTTTGTAGTTTTTATGCAACTCTTTGGAACTATTTTATTGCCCATTTACGCAGATGGAATCATTCCGCGCACTTAACAAATGTAAACAAATGAACAAATTGAGTGACGTTAGGCATTGCTTCGACGGCAAATGTGTATTTACAGAGAGGAGACGGTCAGTTCCGTTGTATTTATCAAACAAATAAGGGGACCTTATTTTGCTAGTTGTATAATGTTGTATAGATCGTTTTCTTGAAAGCAGTGAATGTAATGTAACCGTCGTGCAAGAGATTGTTTAGTATACTGTAACCTTCGTGGTTATTGGAATGATAATGACATGAATGAGACGCTCTCATAAAAATAGTCCGTTCTAAGCCCATCACAGAGGTGAATGTAATGTAACCGTCGTGCAAGAGATTGATCCAAGATATCATTACAAAACGTGTTCTGACTAAGTTTCATGAAGATCGGACAATAAATGTGACTTCTAGAGTGTTAACAAGGTTTTACAAAAGCCATATAAGGAAAACTGCCCCGCCCCCGGCGGCCATGTGTTTCAGCCAAGCAAAACCATTTTCGAACTCGTCCAAGATATCATTGGGACACATGTTCTGCCTCAGTTTCATGAAGATTGGACAATAAATGTGACTTTTAGAGTGTAATCAAGGTTTTTCTATAGCCATATAAGAAAAACTGCCCCGCCCCCTGGCGGCCATGATTTTCAACCAAGCGGAACTATTTTTAAACTCGTCCAAGATAGCATTGCGACACATGTTTTAACAAAGATTCATGAAGATCGGACGATAAATTTTGCCTCTTGAGGCTGAACACGGTAAATGCTGACGACGCACGACGGACGACGGACAAAAGGCGATCACAAAAGCTCATCGTGAACACGTTGTGCTCAGGTGAGCAAAAAAAGCAATGAATATAGTGCAAACATGTACAAATGTAGTAATGCGAGAGTAAGTAAAATCCCTCATAAAAGGGAAACGGCGAGAAAATTCCCCCCAATGAGGGATGTGGGTATCTTCCCCTGATGGCCAGAAAAGGCCCTGATCATGACTTCATTCGGGTCTTCAAATGTTATCAACACAACAAAATTACAGCAAAACAACAAAGCAACAACAAACAAGCATGCAGTAATGAGACTAAAGCATGAAAAAAGCTGTATTCACTATTGCTTTTTGGAAAAACGTGTTCACTCAGAAATCTCACTTTAAGAGTTCAGCTCAAATTGTTCTTAATGTTGCAATAAACTGTATACTCAATTCAGCCAAGTGAGTGAAGTTATATATGCAGTCATATAAAAAGTAAATCTGGTAATAATGGTGTAAATAAGCATATAATTTTCATAACTATTATCCTGTCTCGTTCTTTACAATTACCTTTCAGTCTATTGTTTTTACTTTGCCCCGGGCTTCAAGCAAGTAAATTATTTAAAATAATAATAAAAGCAATGTTGCATCATTAATCATTAATTTAATGAGAAGAAGAACAGAATTTTGAAGTCCAGTCTCCAACATACTGTACTCAATACCGGTGTTAATCATAGTTTATGCAATGCACCCCAAACACTGCAATGAAATCATCAAACTTTAAATACTGAGTTATTTCAACCATGGTGGGAAAATAGAGGAGAAAAAGCAAACAACACCAACTGACCCGTGATACATTCACCACCCCTTTATTGACAGGGATGCTACGAGAGCTCGAGTCCGAGGTGCTGGCCCAAGACTTGGCGGGTTTCAGTTTGTCAGTAATGTCTTCACCCGAGACCGGGTCAATGATCCGGATGTCCTTAAGTGCAGGTTTCTGCACAACTGTTGCAGGCTGAAAGTCAAGAATCGGGATTGTTTACCAATATTTTGAGTGGCTTGGTTTGAGATATTCATCTTACTTCTTCTTTTTTCTTCTTGGCTTAAGAAAGTTCAGTGTGGTTACAAATGTTCCTTCATAAAACCCAATCATATCGCTCACTGTTGTATGGTTAATAAGATGAAAGTATGAAAGCTAGAGGGAGACCAGAGTGGAACATGAAAACAAAGGAATGGAATTTTTTACAACAATTTTGCAACTGGACTATATCATTCAAGAAACACAGATTTTAACTCAGACACTGCATATAAAAAAAAATCTGAGTCACACAGCTCCAAAAATAGCAACCAGAGTTATGACTAGAATAGATCAGTCAAAGAAACTCCAACCAAAATATCAATATATTATCGTTCGCTTGTCACATTGATAGCACACAATTAAAGACAAAAAGCTTCATCTTGATTTCTTTGAATCAATTGCTTAAGTTCAAGGGCACATAACTCTGCAACAAATAGCACTTCATACAGAGAAAAAACGCCTTGAACTTCCACGTAGTATAAACAACACACCTAAAACGTTTCGTTCTGATACACAGAAAACTGTTCACGATACAATGAACACGTACACTGATGTAAATATCAAAAAAATACTTAAGTTCAAGGACACATAACTCTGCAAAAAACATTGGGACTTAAACAAAACAAGAGGGCCATGGGCCCCGTAGGCGCTCACCTGAGACCCAAGGGAACTAGACTATTTTGAGAAAGTGCGAGCTGATTCATGAAGATTGGACCAAAAAAGTGACGTCTAGAGTATTAACATGTTTTTTGTTTTATTTGACCTAGTGACCTATTTTCCGCCCAGCCCCCCCCCCCGACAGCAGCAGTCATATAAGGAAAAATGCCGGGCCCCCTGTGGGCCATGTTTTTTTGAGGAACCATAACCATTTTCAAACTAACTCAGCCGAGCTAAGCTTAGAACAAATGTTCTGACCAAGATGAAAAAAGATGGGACCATAAATGTGACTTCTATAGTGTTAACAATGTTTTACTATAGCCATAAAGGGAAAAATGTCCCGCCCCCTGGCGGCAATTTTTTTCAACGGACCAGAACCATTTTCGAAATCAGCCCAGATATTATTAGAACACATATTCTGACAATGATTCATGAAGATTGGACTAAAAATGTGACTTTTAGAGTGTTAACAAGGTTTTATTATAGCCATAGTAGGAAAACTGCCCCGCCTCCTGGCGGCCATGTTTTTCAACCAATTGGAACCATTTTCGAACTCGTTCAAGATATCATTTGGACACATGTTCTGACTAAGTTTCATGAAGATTGGACTAAAAATGTGACTAGAGTGTTAACAAAGTTTTACTAAAGCCATATAAGGAAGACTGCCCCGCCCCTTGGCGGCCATGTTTTACAACAGACCGAAACCATTTTCGAACTTATCTAAGATATCATTAGAACAAAAGTTCTGACTAAGTTTCATGAAAATTGGACAATAAATGTGGCCTCTTAAGTGTTAACAAGGTAAATATTTACGACGCACGACGGACGACGCACGACGGACAAAAGGAGATCACAAAAGCTCACCATGAGCACGTTGTGCTCAGGTGAGCTAAAATGGGACGTGTATAAAGTGTTTATCACATTGAGAAAACGTGATTAGTAACAGGCAATATTTATATGTGTTACTATTCACTTTGCGTTTATAATCAAAGCCTCTTTACCTGCACTTGTAACTCCTGGCATTCATCACTACCATTAGCCGTTTCTTGCAAAGTACCTATAACGGAATTAGCGCTTAACAAAACTTGTTGTAAGGCGTCGTTTGGCTTAAAGCGGAATTGTTGAATATGATTGTTCTGACCCACATTTCTTAATTTGGTTTTCATGTCTCGTGTTTCCTCATGGAAATTCCTCATCGCTACATACAAACGTTCCTGGTGCTTTTTCTCAACTAATTTTTCGATTAACTTCTTTTTTTCACTAACAATCTTCCTAACATCTTCACATTCAACTGTAAGTTTACTGAGTGCATTACCATTAAGATTATGCCTAACTGAGCCTACTTCATTGCCTTTATTTTTCATCAAACTGAGTTGTTCCGTAAGTTTTAGGAAAAATGCTTCAATTTCTCTCTTAAATGTTGATCTACAAACATTGTTCAATTGAACATTTTCTGCTATGTCATTTTCAGTTTGGGTTATTTCTTGATCCAACTCTTCTATAACTGACAAGCTTTCTGTCACATTTAGCTCGGCCATTTTAATGTCTAGAAGGTCTGTAGTTTCATTTATGCAATCTTTGTGGTTTAATCGTAGACAGCGCACACATATGGCAACATTGTGATTTTCACAATACATTCTCGTTTTTTCAGATTCATGAATCTCACAATTTTGATAATGCATATCGGTTTCCTCCTTGGAGTCATTCGTAAGTTTGAAACCCCCGCTTTCAACGTTAATACAGGGGTGCAAATCTTCAAAAGGAAAAATTACGTGATCTGCAAATACTGGAACTTTCTTGTGATTTTGAAAGCAGTTTGAGCCAAGCTTGCAATGACAGTTTTCACAAAACCCCATAACAGGTTCAACAGAACAGAACACGCACTTTTCGACTGTGGCTTCCATACTCGTGTTTACTACAACAAAATTAACAATATTTTAACATAAATAATATTTAAAATAATACCAAAAAATAAATAGTAATATATTAAAAAACAACAGTAATAATGTTAGACGAATGACGCAAACACTCACTCTATGTTATACTTGTATTATTCAAACTGTCTGTAAAAAGAAATCATTTTATTGAATAATAGTTTCTCCGCGCCATCACATGATAACCGCTTGACACTATATCCGTTCGTTAAAATGAATGCATGTCAATCCTTTGTTATTGTACCGAAAACGTTTCTATAAGAAGCGTATTGCGAGGGTTAAAATAAAAAATATTAAATAAAAATTAATATAATAAAATATTGGCTTTATTGTTCAAAAACTTATTTTTTCGAACAATCGTCCCCTTGTTGAATATATGAAACCTAATTTAGTGTGACTTAATTAGATGGAACAATATTGTACTTATAAAAGTCGATGAGAGTAGTGCTATAATTCCCATATCTCTGATTTAAGTGTGGTGGTCACAAGCTACGGGCAACAGTATGTGTACTTAAATTAGTCCTGCTTCACTCTGGATCAGCAGACGATTTATTGCATAAATCATAAATACTCCATTGCCGTAGCAAACTGAACAAATATTTACTGTTTAACATCGCGAAATGTAATGATTCCAGATTCAGTTTCGTTTTGGATAATTGTGTAAACACCGTAAATTCATGTAAAAAAGAAGTCCATTTTTAAATCATATTGGAATTGTAAACTATTAATATAATTTGTCAAAGTGTACTGAAGTGTAGGTTAACTCTACCCCGTGATATGTTGCTGAATAATTCTGTAAACGCCAACATTCAAGTTGAGCACTATGCATCGAATAAATCCAATAACCAAATTCTCAACATTCTAAAAATACTTGTAGAATGTGTTCATACAGTAAGATATTTCACGAAATAATTAAAAGATGTTACTTCTGCTTGAAACGATGAGTTTTGTCCCCTTATCCGAATGCCTAATTCGCGAAAAGGCAAAGGTCAACGAATCTTAATTAGGCTAAAATATGTCGTCTGTTCCCACTAACATCTCCAAAAAAAAAATAAGGATAGCTCGGTCTGTAATCGTTAACCTTTTTTTATGCCTCCTTTCTTCGAAGAAGAGGGGGTATATTGTTTTTATCCTGTGTGTCTGTCATTCTATCTGTCTGTCATTTAGTCCCAGAACTTAAACCTTTGTCATAACTTTTGGAATATTGAAGATAGCCACTTGATATTTGGCATGAATGTGCATTTCATGGTGCTGCACATTTTGAGTGGTGAAAGGTCAAGGTCATCCTTCAAGGTCAAAGATCAAATATATGGCTTCAAAGCGCAGAAAAAGAGCATTGTGTTTCTGACAAACAAAGCTCTTGTTTACTTCAACTACTACAACTACTACAACTACTACTTATAGTTCTACTGCTGCTGATGACGCTACTATCTCTATTACTACTACTGCCGCTACTTATACAAATGCTACTATAACTAAACAAACTTCTTCTTCTACTACTACTACTACCAGTACTACAACAACAAAAACTACTACTACTACTGTTGCTGCTGCTGATACTACCTCTTTTACTACCACTGCCGCTACTAATACTATGGATACTATAACTTCTTCCACTTAAACTACTACTAGTACTTCTACTACTATATCAAGTAATAGTACTGTAGCGTAATACATAATCAGATCAACATCAATGGAAAGTCATGTTGTTTGAGTATCGACTTAATAATTAAATCTATTGATAAAATGTTAAAGTAAATTCTGAGTTTTAAATAAATTTGTGATTGCATCAATAATCCATTCATAGTCAATAATAACATCAAATTTATATTACCCATATATTTATCTATGATTATTTTGATAACGAAATATTATGATATCCATAAGACAAGTGCATTTGTTTGTTACTACAAAACTATTGACAACCGTTTAATATAAAAATGACTTTGTCTCATATACAAAGAGTTCAGATAAACTCCAGGTTGGTGAGACGTGGTGAATCGTGGGGCAGGCCCGTAAGGGTCAGGCCACCCGCCTGTATGTGTGATTATTGGACTTGCTATTTTAAGAACTTGAAAGTTACTGAATGTATCTTGATGATTAGAATACTTTGTGGACACTGTTTAATAGTAGAATAAAAACTCAAAAAACACTTAATCGGACTTGTGTCTGTGTTGTCATTCTACCGACTTTGTAACGGTACTACTACTACTACTTCTACTGTTGCTGCAGTGCTTCTACTTCTAATACTGTCGCTTATTATTAATAAATAAATACTTAGCAATGCTTGCACAAGACTATTTATTTATTGATATGGACACCATTAATAATAATTATTATTATCTAAGGAAACCCTGCCCGTGTTTTTGTGGCTCCTGCTACTGATGTTGTTAATAATTAATAAACAAATACAAATCGATGTATGCAACAGATTATTTAGATATACATTGATATGTATTCCTTTACTGATTATTAGTATTATTATTAGCAGCAGCAAAAACAACAACATCTAAGGAAACCCCAACCCATATTATTGTTGCTCCTGCTGCTGATGTTGTTGTTAATAAAAATTAGTGAATAAATACATATTGATGCATGTAAAAGACTATTTATTTATGCATAATATATATTCGTTCATCAATTATTAAATATGGCAACATTAGCTGCAGCGGCATTGTTGGTGTCGTTGCTGCATTTACTGATGTTAACAATAAATAAATAAATATAAATTCATGCAAACGCAATTTTACTCTATTCATGGTATAGTGTGTATTGATAAAGTCGAAATTAGGTCGCTTAAATGCGAGTAAATCTGCCTCATTTGTTGAATAATCCAAGGCGCGCGGTTGAAATTTGATACCCCTGAACACCACACCATGACCGCCAAGCATACCATGATATTTCAATGGTGTAACCTTAAACTCATAATCAGCCATGTGAGGACAATTATGATGTGATCTCCCATAATATAATTTTTATTTAAGAACAATTTTGCGTGGTTTTGAATATACGTGCACTTCACAACACACACTTCATTAGGTGGATATGCGACAAACAAGTGAAAAAAATAACAAAAACAATTTAACCGTTGTTTTCAATTTAATTGTTTAAAAACGTATTTTTATGTTTTTGCCCTGTCTGTTTGTTGGTTAGTTTGTTTGCGTCAAACTTTAACATTTGCCATAACTTTTGCAATATTGAAGATAGCAACTTCATATTTGGCATGCATGTTTATCTCATGGAGCTGCACAATTTGAGTGGTGAAAGGTCAAGTTCATCCTTCAAGGTCAAAGGTCTAATATATGGGTCAAAATCGCTCAAAAGGGGACATCTTGTTTTAAATTATACTCAGGTTACTTTCCAGTTTTATAGTATATACAATGACAGAAATATTCAAAATCTCTTTGCAACACATGTTTCTTCATAATTATGTAGACTTTACTTGTTTCGATTATATTTCATTTTGATCGAATTAAGAAAATAGGTCGAACACTCAACCTCGAAAACCACACAAGTGTATGGTCGATACCGAAAATTAAAATAACTGAAAATGTGCATTGGCGCCACCTCCTGTCATTAGCGCCACCTCCTTGGCATTGGCTCCATATCTTTTGGAAGAATGCAAAATTATCTATGAGATCGACAAGAAGGCAATGTTTTTGTGCGTGAGACAACTTGTACACGTTCAAAGCAATGGTTTGATGTCGTTAGCGATTTCCCTAGGTGGAAATTTGCTCGTCACACAGGCAAACTACATCGATTTTCTTTAAAACCTTCACCATGCATCAACTTATAAAAGTCCTCACGTTTCCAAATGGGTTGTTATTATATGTTTCTGTACATTTGTGGATGAATAAATCTTTGCTGAATCACACTACATTGCCAGATTTTTTAAATAACGAGAAATATGTTGAAAAGGCATATAAAACCTTCTCACCATTTAGACTTATCCGTGACATTGCAAAACATTCGGTCCTTAGCGCCACCTCGGAAGTAGCATTGGCTCATTTATAAATGCATCGCAAAAAAAGAGGTGGCACCCGTGATTACCGGCCGTGTAGGCATTCCTTATAAACAAATAGTTTTCGATTATTGTTACAAATTTTGCACGCATTTTATTTATATTGCACTGCAGATCCCAGAAACCTTATAGTAATAATAAATTAATTTTAAAAGTGACCACAATACAAAAATTTGGAACCGTTTAATACTTATGCACATAGGCCTATCATAAATCACAAATGTGTACTTTCGATTTCAACTCTTAGTAACGTTTGCAATTATACGTTATTAACCACGTTACTGACACTGTGGTTTGTGGTTATTTATACATGTTTACATTGATATTATTTTCAAATTGTTAATTTTTTAACATGGCACTTACCTTTTCAACAAAATAGCATATGTGTCCTAATTAACTACTTCCGTGTTAATTCGTTCCACTTCTTACACATACACACTGACGTAATCAGATTGAGCAGTTCCGTTTATACTGGCGGGACGTTTTAAATCAAATAAACATCGATAAAAGGGCATATTGACGTTTTTTCCTGTAAAGCCCCATTAATAATCAAAATCAACTAATATTTTGTAAAATATTTCGTAAAATAAAGTTGACCCATAAAAAAAAAATCAGTGTTCCTTATAGCAATTGCCAAAATTGCAACGCTAGATGTGGTCTGGTATGAACTATAATAGTAAATGCTGATTGTTTTAAAGCTATTGAACAGAAAGATATATTTGTCTTAATGTTTAATATGTAATTGTGAGGCGCAGTAGAATATATTAAATTTTGTGCGCTTTATAAATGCTATGTATTTGTATTTGTAGTTGCTTACATAGATTTAACAAGATACAAACTGCTCTTTTTTTGTGGGACAATATATTCAACACATGTTCGTGTACCATTTTAGTGTTCGTGTGTCGTATAACAATAAATGTTGCGGGAAATCAAAATGGAATATATTGTGCCAAAAAAAACAGCATTTTGAATCTCGTTAAACTATGTTACCAGACCACATCTGGCGTGGAAATTTGGGCTATTGATATAAGGAACACTGATGTTTTATAGGTTAACTTTAAGGCCCCATTAACACTCAAAACCATAGAATATTTCGTAAAATATTTCGTAAAATATGTCGTAAAATATTTCGTAAAATAAGGTTAACCCATAAAAAATCAGTGTTGCTTATAGCAATAGCCAAAATTTCAACCCTAGGTGTGGTCTGGTTACATAAATTTAACAAGATACAAAATGCTCTGTTCTGTTATTTTTTTGTGGGACAATATATTCAACACAGGTTCATGTACCATTTTAGTGTGCGTGTGTCGTATGAAAAAATATCGTTGCGGGAAATTAAAATGGAATATATTGTGCCACAAAAAAACGAGCATTTTGTTTCTTGTTAAATCTATTTTACCAGACCACATCCTGCTTTGAAATTTGGGCTATTGCTAAACGGAACACTGATTTGTTATGGGTTAATTTTATTTTACGAAATATTCTACGAAATATTCGTTGATGTTGAGTGTTAATGGGGCTTTAAGAAAAATGTTATGCAATGCCATTTTTTTTTTGCCATAGACGCCTCCAACAAGAATTGAACTCACGCCTACAACAATAGCCTACTTCGATGAAAATTCATGTACATTTCGTGCATGCTGGTGTGTGTTTGTGTTGAACTACCGTATTGAAATCTACCAATATTGCTGATTGAAGATCAGAACACTTAGGTAGAACATCGCATTGCTGTTTTATTTTATTACTATGTACCGATGTTACATGGATGATGTCCGGAATCAGATTTACGATTGTGTGTATTAGATATATGTGTCGTGTTCTGAGAAAACTGGGCATAATGCGTGTGCGTAAATTGTCATAACAAATTAGCCTGTGCAGTTCGCACAGGCTAATCAGGGACGACAATTTTCTCTTTTATGGAATTTTTCGTTTAAATGATGTCTCTTTATAGCGAAAATCCAGTTTTGGCGGAAAGTGTCGTCCCTGATTTGCCTGTGCGGACTGCACAGGCTAATCTCGGAGGACACTTTACGCACATGCTTTATGCCCAGTTTTCTCAGAATGTGACACATATATTGAGTGCAACGGGATGCACAACGGGATGCACTCAATATATATATATCTACTTCACACAGTCGTAAATCTGATTCCGGACAGTGTATTACTACTAGACCAAAGATCATTCATATTTTAACAAGTCTTTAATTTGTATAGATAGTGTTGAACAAAGTTTATTTGTTCATATATTTGTTATCATTTCGTGTACACAACTATAAGTTTAGTTATGTGTTGGTGCGTACAAATAATACAACACTTTTCGTTTGGTGCGTTATAATGGTGACTGTGTATATGATTATATAAACATCAAAGGCTCATTAATAAACAATTTAATCATTCAACGATATGTTTCAAGAAACAGCATCAGATGCTGATACCCTCTGTATCAACAGTTGAGGGTCGTAATCATCGGATGTTTCGGCACTTCCCGAAGGCCCTCATAATATATGGCACCCTTTACTAGAGTGATAAAAAGACCTGTCGACTGAAAAGTCAAGTCAATATATGCTGAATATATCAAAAACATCAAACTATTAGCAAAATAATTATATTAATTGCAAAAGAAATAAATGCTACTGTTCTGACATCAACAAACTATGCCCGTGCTAATTGTGTTTCAGTTTTGAATGAAAATACGTTTATTTCACTGCAAGTCTGTCCGACTGTGTATTCATACACACACATTTGTCCGAAGAAGGTATCCTAAACTTTAAAATATATAACATTCAAACGTGCATGGATTGTTCCTTTTTTATATTAAGCTGTGTATGTGCGTTTATTATCATCCTAGTTTATAAATTATACAAGCTATGCACCTTTTCCAACTTGAATTTCATGATTATTGTTACTATTGACTTTATTAGCAAATAAAAAATAGATTTTGTGAACATGTGTTATATCTGGTTTGTAACATTTTATATTTGCCCTCTTATCAAATCCTGAGCATTGGGTCAAAACTGGCCACATCCAGGAGGTCAAATATTTAATTCGGACTAAAATAATTAGGTAGCAAAATAATGTTTCAAAACATTTCCTCTGAACACGAGAAGGCCAAAAGTTCAAATATCAAGTAAATAACATTGTACTGTGTTTATATATTTACTTTGTTCAAATAATACCTCTGGGGCCAAAAACTGACTATGTCGCCCTACTGCCAATTTTATTCCTCTCCATTCCCCATTCTCGGGAACTGCAATATGGCTTTGGTATTCCTCAACACAGTGATAGCTTCGTCGCCATGCTTAACTCGATCGTTTACAACAAGGACGAGCAAACTGCACCCACAAGTTGTGCCATTGGCTTCACTTTGAGCCATGTTGTATTTTCCCTTTTCCCTGCACACATTAACGCACTTTGGAAAAGAAACAAAAACCGTAAAAATCGAGATTTTATATCGTATACGATCCTATACGTTCGAAAATAATTTGATTGTTTACTGTGTGTTCGTTTTTGTTAGCGTTTTCGTCATGTTTATTAGTAAAATCAGGGAGCTATGTTAACCAACTATTTCCCGTGTAAGCCAATCCTAGATTAGCTATTTACCAAATTATTAATACAACGCAACTATGTTTCAATAATTTAGTTAGGATAATTTTCATTTTTACTCATATTTATATATGAAGTATTTCACTAAATTCAAGTAAGAATCACAGTTTGTTTGAGATAATGAATGTTGCAAACGCGGCTTGAAATGAGATTTAGACCCATCAGGTCAAATTTGACTTTCTGTTAAGCACATGTTATGGACGTGCTTCTTGTGACATATCAAATCTGAAACTTGAGCACACTATCTCCAAAACTGACACTATTGGTGCTATTAGCATTACCTGCATTTGAAAGCAAAAGAAGGAGAAAAAACACAGCATCGAAAAACTATGGTTTGTATAAAATCCACTTCATTTCCTATGCAACAACATTTTCTGAAATTTACACATTTTTTATTATATAATTTTCTACAGTTGTCTTATATTCCAAACCGTAAAATGCACGTGAACAGGGCATTGTGTGTTGAGAGCAGATTAAATTAAATGATTAACTGCACATGCATCTTTTTGAATATACAACTACTAAACAACAACCAGCGTGTGAAATAGTTTCAGAAAATGTAGTAGTTATTAGAAACATTTGGGGTAAAATATGAGGAAATCAAAGTTGCTATGGAAACACAAATGGTAATGATTTTCATATTTATATCCATTAAAACGCCAAATCTTTACATTTGATTTTTGAATGTGTAGGAAAGTACACGTCAATTATTAATACAATATGTTTCTCTAAGCAGACATAATTTAATGCATATGTAATCAACACAGTTTACAAGAATGAACAAAGTGGAAAAATTCACGATTTCCATGAAAAAAAAAACATTTCACACGTTATTGATATAATGTGTTTACAATAAAATTAGCAAAAGTTGCATAATTAAAATCGAACAACAACAAAACCTGTTTATTTATAAGGTACAGACATAATAACACAAAAGTACCGTTACGAAGTCTGTGTTGTCGAAATTCTTCAATTGTTAGTGATCCGCTTACGTCGAAATTATAGTACAAACATGACAATAATGCGACTTCCATCGGAAACTACTCAATTATCACATGTCTAACACTCGTAAGTAGATCAAAAGGCAAACCTCCACATAATTGTTCAGATAATCGGCGTATGTTTACTGTGTGATTCCAGCTCTGAGAAGCGCGATGCCGACTTTCTGACCTTTACTGACTTCTAGCTTTAATGAAGCTGTTACCTTTGGTTTCCGAAGGCCCTCATTGAAACTTCCGCCACTCCCTGATACGTCTTTTCGTATATTCCAGACCACCGAAGGGCCTCTACAATTTTTATAGGGTCTCTGCAGCCCAGGCAGCGCCGTTCGAACCTTGAAGTTAACGTGGGCACCCGAATGCTCCAGATCTATTCCTAAAAGTGACAGAACTGTAACTTTTTTTCATTTATCGATGTGCTGGTTTTATATACAGGCGAACCGAGCGACACCTCGTCAGTGATTCGGAATGTCACGACTGAGAAACTAACGACAATTTCGAATACCTTTCGATTTCGACGAAGACTACCGATCATGTATTTCTCATCCCCTAGCACAGAAATCAGCCGAATGTATTACACCGTTTTCTTGCAATATCTTCATTACATATGACTTGCCCTTAAATGCTTAATAAATGACTCATAACAAAAATATTAACTTACTTAGTGAATTACACATAGAACTTCCATATTGTTTTCACTTGGCAGATGGAACACTAGGGAGGTACTAATTATAAAATAGTGAAGAAACTTGGAGCATCTAATTCGACATCCTAACGTCTTGCCTTTCTAGACTTTGCTTGCTGCATTTGAAGGAAGCTGTGTGCATCATATGGTGCTGGTTTTTTGTCGCGTATCATGCAATCAAACGATTCCTGGATTGCAGTTACTGTGTCCATATTAATGTCAACGAAATGAATTTCTTGCAGTGATATTTTTTTAGACAAGGTGCAGAAGTCCAAAACTGCCTTTGCATACTGGACTGTGCAATAGTTCATCGGGACACCAAAAATTGCTGTAACAAACGTACATTTATTTTAATAAAATAAATTTTGCTTAATATCGTAACAAATACAAAAGCACGAAAATATACATACCATTAAGTTACGTATCACATCGGTAGAAGCATGAATTTTACATGTAAGTGAAAACTTACACCAGAGCATGTTTATAAGGATGCTTAATTGTACTATTGGATTGGGTTTGACATTATAACAATATATAAATACACATGTCTTACCAGAACTGATCGCAGGTAGTGCAACTGATCTCATGCCCCTTACGTTGGCCTTAATAAAACTGTTCAAAACAACGTTGTAAAGATGCCCAACATATGATTCGATACCTTCTAATCTGCTGGTATCATAATCAAACCATTTAGGTCCAATGGCATGAATAACGCAATGGTAACTAAGACGCCCAGCTGCTGTTACGACAACCTCTCCAACGGGAATAGGTCCGTGCGTCTTGATATACATGTCGCATTCTTTCTTTAGTTCGTTTCCAGCGCTTCTTGCAATGAAGGCCGCGACTCCTCCGCCGTGATCCAATCGATCATTTGATCCACTAGCTATGCAGTCAACATTCAGGCGACATATGTCTGCTTGATACACGAAAACTTTAATTGTTGACGGTGTTTGGTATTCACGAAGCGTGCTGTATTGACTTCTCCAATTGCCACCCGTCTGTAATATAGTTTAATGCATACATAAACAAGACAAAAATCATGTGTCGAAAAAAAACATTTCATTAAAAACGATTTAACCATCACGAAAATTAAAACAACTAGAACAAGTTATTTACCTTTTCTTAAATAAATGGTATTCGATATGTTTTCGATTGTGTTTAAACTGTATTTAAAACATTTTAAAGACAGATATATTTCCCACTTTCAGACGAAAGCGAAATTTTACTTCAAAATGAGAGTTTGCAAGAAGGAATTCAGTTATGAGTTTGAAACTCGGAAATTCGTTCGAAGTTTAAAAAAGCAATGTTTTCATGATTTTGATAAGATGTTAATTCGAAAAGTGCAGTGTTTCAATTTCGAGGGTCGTACAATAAACATAACACTAGGGCCATAGGCCCTAAGGCGCTCACCTGAGAGCCAAAGGAACTTGACTTTTCTGAGAAAGGGTGAACTGATTCATGAAGATTTGACCGAAAACGTGACTTCTAGAGTATTAAAATATTTTTTCATTTGACCTAGTGACCTAGTTTTTTTTAGCTCAGATAAACCAGTTTCAACCTCAGCCGAGATTTAATTGGGACACATTTTTCTGTCTAACCTTCATGAATAATGTGGCATGTTGTCTCTATAGCCATATAAGGAAAACTGCCCTCCCCCCCCCCCGGCGGACATATTTTTCAACAAGCCGGAAGAACTTTCAAACTCGACCGCGGGAAGTCATAAGAACAAGTCTTCTGAGTAATTTTCATTACGAATTCACTCAAAATGTGTCTTCTTGAGTGCTAACAACGTTTCACTGTAGCCTTATAAGGACAAATGCCCCACCCCCTGGACCATGTTTTTTTACGAACCATAACCATTTTCAAACTCAGCCGAGCTATCATTAGAACAAATGTTCTGACTAAGTTTAATAAAGATCGGACCATAAATGTGACTTATATAGTGTTAACAAGGTTTTATTAAAGACATATAAGAAAAATTGCCCCGCCCCCTGGCGGCCATGTTTTTTAACGGACCAGAACCATTTGTGAACTCAGCCCAGATATTATTAGAACAACTGTATGACCAAGTTTTATGAAGATTTGACTAAAAATGTTACTTCTAGAGTGTTAACAAGGTTTTACTATAGTGACAGTCATATTACGAAAACTGCTCGGTCCCCTTGCGGTCATGTTTTTCCACAGACTGAAACCATTTTCGAGCTCATCCAAGATATCATGAGAACAAATGTTCTGACTAAGTTTCATGAAGATTGGACAATAAATGTGACTTCTAGAGTGTTAACAAGGTTTTACAATAGCCACATAAGGAAGACTGCCCCGCCCCCTGGCGGCTATGTTTTTCAACCAACCGGAACCATTTTCGAACTTCTCAAAGATACCATTCGGACACATGTTTTGACTCAGTTTCATGAAGATTGGACAATAAATGTGACTTTTAGAATGTTCACAAGGTTTAACTATAGCCATATAAGGAAAACTGCCAAGCCCCCTGGCGGCCACTTTTTTCAACCAAACGGAACCATGTTCGAACTAGTCCAAGATAGCATTGGGACACATGTTCTGACAAAGTGTCATGAAGATCGGACAATAAATGTGGCCTCTAGAGTGTCAACAAGGTAAATGTTGACGACGCACGGCGGACAAAAGGCGATCACAGAAGCTCACCGTGAGCACTTTGTGTTCAGGTGAGCTAAAAAAGCAATGGATATTGTACAAACATTTACAAATGTAGTCATGAGAGAGTAAGGTAAATCCATCATAAAAGGCAAACTGTGCGAAAGTGCCCCCTAATGAGGGATGTGGGTATATTCCCCTGATGGCTAGAGAAGGCCCTGGTCATGTCTTCATTCGGGTCTTCATGTGCCATCAAATCAACAAATTACAGCAAAAAAAAACAAAGTAACAACAAATAAGCATGCAGTAATGATTTTAAAGCATAAAAAAAACTGTATTCACTATTGCTTTTTGGAAAAAAACTTGTTCACTCAGAAATCTAAATTTAAGAGTTCAGCTCAAATTGTTCTTAATGTTGCAATAAACTGTATTCTCAATTCAGCCAAGTGAGTGAAGTTATATATGAAGTCATATAAAATATATAAAAAGAAAATCTGGTAATTATGGTTTGAATAAGCATATAATTTTCACCATAATAATCCTGTCTCGTTCTCTACAATTATCTTTCAGTGTTTTTTTTGTTTTGTTTTTTTTTTACTTTGCCCCGGGCTTCAAGAAAGTAAATTATTAAAAATAATAATAAAAGCAATGTTGCATCATTAATCATTAATTTAATGAGTTGAAGAACAGAATTTTGAAGTCCAGTCTCCAAAATGCTGTACTCAATACCGGTGTTAATCATAGTTTATGCAGTGCGCCCCAAACACTGCAATGAAATCATCACACGTTAAATACTGAGTACTTTCAACCATGTTGGGTAAATAGAGGAGAAAACGAAAACAACACCAACTGACCTGTGATACACTCACCAACCCTACATTGACAGGGATGCTACGAGAACTCGAGTCCGAGGTGCTGGCCTCAGACTTGGCGGGTTTCAGTTTGGCAGCAATGTCTTCGCCCGAGATCCGGATGTCCTTAAGTGCAGGTTTCTGCACAACTGTTGCAGACTGAAAGTCAAGAATCAGGATTGTTTACCAATAGTTTCAGTTGTTTGGTTTGAGATATTCATCTTACTTCATTTAGTTTTTCTATTCTAAAGATATTTCAGTTTGGTTACAAATTTTCCTTCATAAAACCCTATTACATCGCTCATTGTTGTATGGTAAATAATATTAAAGTATTAAAGCTACAGGGAGACCAGAGTGGAACATGAAAACAAAGGAATTGACATTTTTACAACAATTTTGCAACTGGACTATATCATTCAAGAAACACAGATTTTTACTCAGACTGCATTTTAAATAAATCTGAGCCACACAGCTCCAAACATAGCAACCAGAGTCATGACTAGAATAGATCAAAGATACGTCAAAGAAACTCAAACCAAAATATAAATAGTTTATGGTTCGCTTGTCATATTGATAACACACAATACAAGACAAAAAGCTTCATCTTGATTCTTTGAATCAATTCCTTAAGTTCAAGGGCACATAACTCTGTAACAAATAGCACTTCATACAGAAAAAAGGCCTTGCACTTCCACGTTGTATAAACACAACTCCTAAAAGTTTCGTTCTGATACACAGAAAACAGTTCACGACACAATGAACACGTGCACTGATGCAAATATCCAAAATGTATTTAAGTTCAAGGACACATAATTCTGCAAAGAACTTTGGGACTTAAACAAATCAAGATGACCATAGGCCCTAAAGCGCTCACCTGAGACACAAAGGAACTAGACTATTCTGTGAAAGTGCGAGCTGATTAATGAAGATTAGACCAAAAAAAAATGACTTATAGAGTATTAACATGGTTTTTATTATTTGACCTAGTGACCTATTTGTTTTAGCTCACATGACCCAGTTTCAATATCAGCCGAAATTTCATTGGGACAAATGTTCTGACAAAATTTCATGAAGATTGGCAAATAAATGTGGCTAATATAGCATCAACAAGTTTTCACTTAAGCAATTAAAAGAAAACTTCCCCGCCCCTTGAGGCCTTGTTTTTTTCAACATACCTGAACCATTTTCGAACTCAGCCCAGATATAATTAGACAAAAATGATCTGGCCAAGTTTCATGAAGATTGAACTTAAAATGTGACTTCTTGAGTGTTAACAAGGTTTTACTAAAGCCATAAAAGGAAAACTGCCCCGCCCCCTAGCGGCCATGTATTCAACTAATCTGAACCATTTTCGAAATCATCCAAGAGACCATTAGAACAAAGGTTCTGAATTATTTTCATGAAGATTGGACAATAAATTTGACTTCTAGAGTGTTAACAAGGTTTTACTTAAGACATATAAGGAAAACTGCCACGCCCCCTGTCGGCAATATTTGTATGTGACTTCTTAAGTGTTAACAAGGTTTTACAATAGCCTCACCGAGGAAAAATGCCGCGCCCCCTTGGCGGCCATGTTGTTCAACCAACCGGAACCATTTTCGAACTCGTCCAAGATATCAATATAACACATGTTCTAACCAAGTTTCATGAAGATTGGACTAAAAATGTGACTTATAGAGTGTTAACAAGGTTTTACTTAAGCCATATAAGGAAACTGCCACGCCCCCTGGCGGCAATGTTTTTCAACAGACCGGAAACATTTTCGACAATAAAAGTTGCTTCAAGAATGTTAAAAAGGTAAATGTTGACGACGCACGACGGCAAACGCACGACAGACAAACAAAAGGCGCTCACAAAAGCTCACCATGAGCAAGTTGTGCTCAGGTGAGCTAAAAAATAGACGTGTATAAAGTGTTTATCACATTGAGAAAATTAACGTAGTAACAGGCAATATTAAAATGTGTTATTATTCAATTTGCGTTTATAATCAAAGCATATTTACCTTCTCTTGTAACTCCTCGCATTCGTCACTACCATTTGTCGTCTCTTGTAAAGTACCTATAACGGAATTCGCGCTGAACAACACTTGTAAGGCGTCGTTTGGCTTGAAACTGAATGTTTCAATATGATTGTTCCGACCTACATTGCTTAATTTGGTTTTCATGTCTCGTGTTTCCTTATGGAAACTCCTCATCGCTACATACAATCGCCCTTGGTGCTTTTTCTCAGCTAATTCCTCGATTAACTTCTTTTTTGCACTTACACTCTTCTTAACATCGTCACATTTAACTGTAAGTGTAATAAGAGCATTGTTATTAAGGTTATGCCTAACTGAGCCTATGTCTTCGGCTTCATTTTTCATCAAACTAAGTTGTTCCGTAAGTTGAAGGAAAAATGTTTCTATTTCTCCCTTAAATGTTGAGTTGCAATGATTGTTCAATTGAACATTTTCTGCTATGTCATTTTCAGTTTTGGTTATTTCGTGTTCCAACTCTTCTATAGCTGACAAGCTTTCTGTCACATTTAGCTCGTCCAGTTTAATGTCTTGAAGATCTGTAGTTTCATTTATGCAATCTTTATGACTTAATCTTAGACAGCGCACACATATGGCAACATTGTGATTTTCGCAATACATTCGTTTTTTTTCTGAATCATGAATCTCGCAGTTTTGAAAATGCAAATCGACTTCTTCCCTCGGCTCATTTGTAAGAATGTTACACGCGCTTTCTTCGTTGATACAGGTGTACAAATCGTCAAACGGAAAAATTACGTGATTTGCAAATACTGGAACTTTCTTATGATTTTGAAAGCAGTTTAATCCTAACTTGCAATTACAGTTTTCACAAAACCCCATAACAGGCTCCGCAGAACAGAATACGCACTTTTCGACTGTGGCTTCCATTCTCGTGTTTACTACAATAAAATAAACAATATTATAAGATGAACATATATAAGTCGATGCGCGTAGTGCTATAATTCCCCTATCTCTGATTGATGCTACTAGCTTGGGGATTTAAGTCCATTTATCAGCAAAATCTTGCAAACTTGTAAGCAAGCACCAAACTTTCCATGAATGTACCTGAATATGTGCTCTTTTTAAAAAAACGTTAGCCACCAAAAAAAATTAACATGGCGGCCATTGTTTCCAAAATGGCGGCGGCATACTTTTTATACATCGACCGCCATGGGTTTTTGTTTTCTTGTTTTCTTGTTTGTGATGATATAGGTTTCCCGATTAATTTTGAACAGTTATTGCTATGTGATTAAACATTTGGGGACTTTTATAAACAAGAATTACTCAAGACCGTTTGCTCGACTAGTCTACCACTTGGATACAATAATTTACAGCTTCTGTCAGTAACTTGCACACTAACATTACCAGTAGCATTACGCCGATAAATGGTCGATATATATAGTTCGAAGCATTCTATGAATATACGAGCTATCAATTATGTCGATCATTGATTTTATACATACATCTTCAATGACGTCAAAACATTGGGCGGATTAAGATTCTGCACATTCAACCACGAGTTGTTAAAATAACAATAAACTTCTTATTTATAGATTTTATGAAAAAGACTGGGTATCTAAAGTGGGAAGCGGACAATTACAACGAGCGAGGCCTGGTAGAGGGGAGATAACCCTGGGTTAGGGTTTGGGTTAGGGTAAGGGCTAGGGGCCGGGTAAGGGTTAGGGATAGGGTAAAGGCTAACCATAACCCTAACCCGACCCCTAACAGTAACCCTAACCCTAACCCTCTAACCCCCCCCCCCCTTGCGCATTACCATACCAGTTATCCATTTCCCATCTAAAGTGGTTAAATAAAACATATATCGGTACAATGTGTTTACGGTTTTACATATGCAAAAGCTTCTGTTTTACTGTGACATAATGTTACTATATAAGCGTGTTATATAGCAATTATAAATGATTCATGCGCCATAAAATGGTTTAATGGCTGAATAAAAGTATCACTAACATGTCTGTCGTATTGAAACAGATGGTTTTTACATGCGATAAGAATGCGAAACCCAAAACCACATAGCGACATGTAAAACCACATTGAAATCAACATTCTAAATTCACGCAATAAAGTTGTCTGTTTTCTCTGTTCTGTTTTGAACATTATGTACAACGTTTAACGTATTAATCATGGCGTCATGAGCACTTGAATTTAATACTTGTAAAATACGTTTTTATGCTGTCTTTGTTGCTTTTTGTCTAAAATGCACTACATCTTGGAATCAAATCGTTTGTTTTGGTAAATTTGATGACGTTCAACCTTTGTTCTGATAACAATGCTAATCTTAATAGGTCAGTAACAAGCCGTTTAAACAGATGTGTGTGTTAAATCGTATAACACGTGCTTTTAATTGAATTCTATAATATCTTACATACAAATGGACTAGCGCGTTTACTATAAGTGATCATAACCATGTATAGCGCGTCGACAAATACTTACCAAATACCGCCATATCCTTAACAATGTTTAACAGAGGTTTGGTAACTTGATATTGCCTTGTAACTGAAAACTAGGATGTTATGATGTTTAATTACACGCAAGGCGCCTTGTTGTCTACAGTACATCTGCGTTCGATATAAAGCAAACATGACATATATTATTCTCCTTCACAATTGCTTCTATACAAAAGCCCATTAACATATCTGAAATTGTTTGTTACATGTTAACGTTACCACAGTCACTCATCGTATATTATTCACATTAGAGATATCGTTTTCCTCTTTCGCATAATATATTCGACAGTGAAAAGTTGATAGATAGATAGATAGTTTTATCTTGTTTCTATTTATGGCAATATGAATATCGTTTTTATTTGCATGATTAATCTCTTGCATTGGGTTATGTAGTTCACATATATTCAATACTTAATGTAAAATATACAGAATATGTAAATTCAATGACATGAAACATAATATTATGTATATGTAAATACCCTTTCCATTCATCAGAACAATGATTGTGGGGAAATAATGTAATAACTTGCTTACAATTTGCATATAAAGAATACACATTACAAGGGAATACTTAAAGGAAGAACTTTCCCCAAACTGTGTTGTGACCATCAACATGAGACTTGGGTCTTTCAAGTAGTACTCTAGTATGTTCCACCTTGATATTGCCCCCTTCTGCAATTTCTATTAAAACAGCCTTCTGCTCTGTTCAGAGGGTTACCATAAAAATATCATTTTCCATGCCATCGTATAAAATAAGATAACATATAGCCATCATGCCACACTGAACCAATGAGACTTAAAAGAGGATTGATGAAATGACTCAGATAGAGTGGGAAAGAGACACTAAGGTACATAATCATTTGAAACATCGTCATGACTGAAATTAAATAACAAGTCAAGGAGTTGCATTAGGTAAATTATGTGTATCATGTTGCAATACGTGTCACCAAACATCCATATATTAACAGTATCAATGTATAACTTGACATGTTGTGTTTTTGATTCCGTAATCTACAACTGATAAAAGTAATCAGAGCAAGATGTGCGTAAAAGGATTTCTAAAAAGCAACTGCACCTGTATGGCTGTAGCAATATTACTGACTAAACCTGTGACATCTCAAACGTTACTATTCAGCAGGATACATATTGGCCACAGCAAAGAATTGTTTTCCGACTCAATCAATTAGATTTGTGCATGGTTAATGTTCCATTTTTGAATGACAACATTCCTAAGAGACATATACTTTCCAATTAGTCCACTTTGCGAATTATTCAACTTACGTAACCTTTCACTTAGTTATACATTTAAAAAACAAGCATATTTTTTTTTCACGAACTACTCAAAACTTTAACAAGGATTGTCCAAAAATACAATTGATTGATTTCAAAATATAATGTTAGCTGAAAATCGCTTTTGGTTAGCAGAATTACGTGTTCGTCATTTCATAGTGACGTTTCAAATGGTTATGTAAATGTAGGTATGCCAAATTGTTGTTTAAGAAAGTTTTTTATCAAAAGAATATTAATCGGCTATGCTTAAATATACTTGTCTATTAGTTTTTTTTATATGGTTTGTGTGTTTGTTTTGTAGGAGTTTTGGTCACATTCAATTTCCTACCATTAGTCAATCATGTGTTTATTCAAGCTGAGTAAAAACTTTATTTGACTCATAGAATCTTTTGCAGTTACAGCTTAAACAACTTTCTTTTAATAATTACTTTGTACAATACTATATTAACTGCTGTGACACACGCGCTGGTCTTCAATATCGAAATATACATGTCCAATCACATTTATCTCTATTTCACCGCGAACCACCGAGGCCGCGGTGGTCCACCGCGACCGCGGTGGTCCACCGTGAGATCGATTTCCCGATAACGCCCGCGGTGCTCACCCACTGTCACCGCGATTTTATCGTGATGGAAACCCCTTCAGATCACGGTGATTGTCCACGCTTGCGAAAACTTTTCCACGGTAGGACTGTGTTTTGGGCAGAAATCGCGCTAGACGTAGTGCATATACACCCCCGGAAACCCGAAATGCTGTGAAAAGTTGGACGTGCTACGAAAAGTTGCCGATAAATTTTGCGGAATTTCGGTAGGGTAAGTAAATCCAGTTCTATAATTGTTTAAAGGCAGTTTTGAATTAAAATATATTTTGGTATATGCAAAGGAGGTATTATCATGTATGTTACAAAAAATCCCGGTTACGATTATTCAGGATTTATTGAAATATGGCTATTTAAAGTCGACGATGCAGGGATTTGTCCCCTATTTAGCACTTTATTTACACATTTCTTTAAAGGTATGCCAGTGAACAAGTTTTTGCTCCACAAATCATATCAACCAATGTCCCCCGAGTAGCATATCGCCAGGGTTTCTTAAAAAAATTCGTTAGGTCATTAGGGTCAATCTCAACTATGCATGGCCCCATTACCAACCCTGGGGCGCCCTGCCCACATAGATCACACCCACCCAAAATTGCCTTTACTATAACTTCTTCATTTCTACACCAATTCACTTCTAATTGATACTGAACTTCTCTATGACAATACGGTCAATCTCGACTATGCATGGCCCCATTACCAACCCTGGGGNGATTTTAGCTTGATGCTATTAATATTATTTGGATTTAACTTGTCTGTGAGCAAGGTAAGTGTTATTCTTTTTAGCAACTTTACTTTTTATGGTTACATGTATAAAATAATTACAAAAAACAACAACATATTTTCAAACGAAAACGAAAGTAAAATTGGCTACCATGGACGGTTTCTCATTAATTAGGTGCACACTGCGTCGCCGCTGTAAAGACACTATACAAGTCTTATCAAAAGAAATATCAACACATCAAATTAACCATATTGACATGTATCAAGTGTTGCTTACGCTAAATATTGATTTTAAGGCTTTTAGACCCAAAATGAAACCAGCTTTATATCAAAATTTAAATTTCCGTTACTGTCGCCACACTTGAATTCTCGAATGAAATGACGTTCATCGTACTTTAAATTCGGCAAGTTTTCAATTACTTAGTTGGACTTTGAAGCAGTTATATTCAATTTACTTCATATAAAGTAGTTCGTGTTGTTTGTCATTCTATTAATAAAAATTACACAATTATTTTTTGTCGCTTACGTCAATGTTTTTGCTGAAAATTGCCGTTACTGCAAAAAGTCGTCGCCAATATATAATCAATATCAACTTTAAATGTAACCGTTTATTTAAAATGGCATGCATAATTTATCAACTGTATTACTGGCAATATAGAACACAACTAGGCTTCCGTTTGTTCTATTTTGTTAAGTCAAATTTTAAGTAATATGATTTCCGCGTGTACAAGGGAAAATTTCCGTGACTGGCGAAATATCGATGAACTTAAAGAGCAATGGCTAATTTTGCCAATGAAAACAACCATATAGCTGTAAGCTTAAATTTATTAATAAATAACCGCCATACTTGCAGTTTCAAGTTGTGTTTCTTTCTACTTATGTCATCAACTTAAATCTCCGATACAAAATATCCGATACCGAAAATCAAAAGCAGAGTAAATATGACGTATTTGATGATGTAATAACTGATGTCATCGAAATCTTTTACGTAGACATTTTATTAGAGTTTCTCAGAAAAATACACTGTGGAAATTCGGAAAAGTTCAGGTTCACTGAAGGCGAGAATTTTTACAATTGTGAGTATACCATGTATTATATATCATATTTTAATTGTTGTGTAGTATATCGTATAACGTCCGTCTTTTTTGTGAAGAAATATGTTTAAACCATTGTATATGCATGTTATTTGTACCCGTATTTCATATCAGTGGCTGCAATGATGTTGTTCATTTAATAAAATCTCCGTTATGGTCTGGTAACGGAGATTTGGTAAAATTGTATTTACAATTATTTTTTAAATAACAACTCGCATATGCGTACATCTTTTATAGTTTGTGAAAAAGATGTCATAGCTAACTTTTTTTAACAATTTTATTGAGTAAGGTGTTTTAAATTGCGTACATTGTGGTTTTCATATGCTTTTAAGGAAACGATGATACACATGGCAAATATCAGTACATGTGTCTTCAGTATAAAATAAATATTCATATAACTGGAGTCAGACGACAATAAATACATCAACTGAAGTTTTGAGATAATTTCTAAAACGCATTATAGTTGTTTTAACGGGTTTTTTTTAAGGGGTCATATAGCGTAACGGACATTTAATTTTGGTAATGGAAATTTTATACTTTCAGCAACAACCATGGGTAAAAGCCGAGCCGAAATTCAAAAAGCATATCGCGAGAGACTGAAAGAGAAAAACAAGGAAGACTATTTAAAGAGGGAAAGGGAGCGAAAGCGGCGCAATTATGTGTCGTCTCATCAGTTGTCAGAAAGAGACCGAGAAGAAAGAAATAGAAGAAATCGGGCCAATTTAAGAGAGTTTTATGCCAGAAAGCGGGCGGAAAGAGCACATCAAGACAGTAGCCAAACTAGTGGTTATGAAAGTCGGGGAATTGAGGAAGACACCGGATTAGAAACAAGCGACGAACGCCACACTAGAAATGGAGGAAATGAAACTGATCGCGGACGATTACTAGTTCGATTAGATTTTAACGAGATCAACAGAGGAAGGCAAAAGGCAGCACTGAAACGGTGGAAACGAGATAGATCAGCTGCAGTATCCCGAGTAAGAATCCTTGAGCAAGAAAGAGACAAGCTTAAAACGAAGTTAAAAAGTACACAAAGAGCGTTGCAGAGAGTCAGAAAGAGTACTGAGAGTACTAAGCATGTACCAAGTGTTGAATTGACACCGAGTAAACAGACAGAACGAGACATGGAGGCCGCAAATCTGACTGCTGAACAGAAGGAGAAACTCAGGCGTCCCATTCTGCTAAG
>VMBQ01003369.1:5494-31326 GCA_007657795.1 Dreissena rostriformis
CATGTACAATGTGAATCTAAATTTAGTTTTAGTGCAGATTCGTTCATACGACACAAAGACACAATTTTGTTTCCTTACAAATACGAGTAAAAGTGTCGGCATCGGCTTTAACCAGCGCTAACTTGTCTTTGCTGCATTTTATGAAATTCGTCTTCAAAGTATAATTTGTATTGCCTATTTTGAGTCATCGTAACATAATTTAATCAATATATTAAAATTTAACACATGTAAAAATCGTACAGTCCCGCTTTAACTGGTCAACAATAATAATTATGTGGCCAGGCTAGACTTGAAAAAAATTAGGAGGAAAATAGTGAGTAATGCATCAAAGAAATTGAGGTAAAAAACTAAACAATTTATAATAATAGTTTACATCATGCAAATAAAATGAGTGACACTGGGGTATAACAGTAGTGGTAGTTTTAGTAACTATGGTAGTGGTTGCTGTTGTTGCTTTAACATAATTAGTTTTTCATATTTATAATAATAACAACAAATTTAAACAATAGTAAAGATATTAATACATATAGTATTTGTATTGAAATTACATGTGTTTGTTTTTATGAAGTAAACTTTTAATAATGATGCAAATACATTTTCAAAACAGTAAAAAATCAATATAATTTCCTTTTGGTGATCAACAAGATTACGGAAAACAGTATTTGTAGCTCATACAAATTTACCTTTATTTCTTCTTTTTGTTGTAGGCACAGAACTCAGGGGTTCGGTTCTTCCTCCAACAAAAACCTCCGTGCTCGTGTATTAACATTGTTGTACACTTTTCTGCGTTTCCCTTCTGAATTGTCTGTAACATCCTCGGCAAGACTACATTGTTTGCGTACGCCTTGTTGCCCCATTGGCTTTCGAAATACTTTCCAATAGAGTCTAGCTTGAACACGTCCGGGGTTTCTTGATTTATTGTGGTTTCTGTTATTTTAATAAACGAGATCATAAAAAGCTTAGTTGTTAATGCTGATCGTGTTTCTAAGGACAACAATCAAGGAACAATTGATTACACCATTCTCACCGAAAAATGCAGCCTTTCTGTTTCAGCTTTTGCCCGTTGTATTTTTTATGTTACCATGCGAATCGAACAGTTCATAGCCGCTTTCCGTTTTAAAGATGGCATGGGAAAAAAGCCCGCAAGTCACCAGAAACGCACTTGGTGATTCTGCTGTTCCGGCACGTTTTCGACCATATGAACTAATGCTTTGCGCCTAGCACCGCCGTCAACGATGCTCTCGTACATTTCCACTAAAGCCACGGCCCGTGTAACGGACTTTCAATTCTCGCTGGTGCACTTAAACCTAAGTTCTGGGTTGAATGATTTGTAAAACTGGTTAAGCGCAAGCATCTCATGCACCTGGTTACCGAATTCGGGGTATGCACGCTGAGTAATGCACTTCAGGTCAACAGCCAGGTTAGCGACTGATTCTTCAGGAGACCGCTTACGAGACTCTAAGCGAGACATCCACATTGGTTGTTGACGAGCACGACCAAACATTTTGCCCAGATTCTGTGTAAGCACCACGTATGAGACACGCTCTTCCATACTAAGCGTGACGTAGTAGAATTTCGCTTGACCGCGTAGACTGGCAGCCACAGCAATTCATTGGCGTCGTCATAATTATTAATCCTCTGATCATACTCTTTTTATTCACGTGTGGGTTTTTCAAAATATAAAATATTCCGTATTTTTTATAGAGGTTACACTTGGACCACTGCTGACGGAGTTGACTGTCTGCCCTTACACGCAAACCACCTTTCCAGAGTTATACTGCATCATCAAGCCGGTTTCATTTATATTCCAGTGATTTTGAAGCTCAACACCGACGTTGTGAGCCTCGAGGACTTTCTTCAGCTCGGCAAAATACGAGTCCGTCACTTCAGCTGATGTGCATTTGACCCTTTTCATTGACAGTTTCTTGGGATTGGCTAGGAGGATAGGATACTTGGATTGCGAAGTTTGAACCCATTGTATCATGAAGGAACAAATCAAGTTCGGTTGGCTTTTTCTTGGCAATCCTTATAGCAAAGTCAGTGGCCAGTCTCAGGAACTCACGTCTTAACAAGCCGTACCCAATCTTACTCGTGATTTCAACGTGAGGTAACCAGAAGGGCTTCCTCATCCTTATTTAATACATGTCCTAAGCTAATATACAGGTCCAACTGGTTGATTTCCTAGCGACGTGTCTCAGGGTTCCCCTGGTATTCCATACACCCTTGTAGCTTTGTAGACTGAAATGCCGTTATCTCTTGACATAACGGTAGGTTAAGACTTCAATGTCCATTATTTAAACCAAAAAGTGCTTGAAACACTGTTCAACAATTCATGTTGGTGTAAATGTGTAAATTAGTTGGCACACAAGTCCATTAAACACAAGTCAATTTTACACGCATACAAAA
Organism: Dreissena rostriformis; assembly: GCA_007657795.1. Taxonomy (NCBI): domain Eukaryota; kingdom Metazoa; phylum Mollusca; class Bivalvia; order Myida; family Dreissenidae; genus Dreissena; species Dreissena rostriformis. Next base: position 7,901 of record VMBQ01003369.1, read on the forward strand.
GTCCATGTTTAAATCATTACCATTAACGTCCATGACACATAATTCAATCTTAAGTAACTTCATATTGTAAATATTTTCCCAGTTAATGTTCACTCTTGATAACATGTCCATATTTTATGAAAAAAAATTCACAAAATTACATTTTATGGAAAGTGACCCAAATGCCCATCATTTTAATGTTCATACTTAAATGTCCGTTATAAAGCAATTATAATCTTGTTTATGCGAACACACTTAATTATTATGCATACATAAATATACGGTTTACAAATTAACTTGATGTAATTACTTAAATAAAATGGATTGGAAACACAGTCCATTTTGACAATTTTCACTTCATAATTACATTCAAGTTCTTACAGTGATGAGACTGATTCGATCAAGGAGCGTCGATGATTTCTTGGATAGAGGATTTAGACCCTTTAGGATCTTCCTGATTAGTACAAGGAGACTGGTCCTTTACATTGAAAATGCCCAGAAGAGACTGATAGAGGTAGATTCTCATCTTTGCTTTGTTATCCAGGAGATGCCTGCCGAGTCAGGGAGCACAAGAAAGTGGAAATTGTGAATCAGGAACGATCGATCTGGAAGAAGGAGTGATGAATTATGTCGTTCTGGGTAAGGGAAATGCTGGCGAATTGACAGAAAGAAAACGCGGATCTGGGGTCAGTCTTGCCCAGTTCTTGGGGGGGGGGGAGCGCAAAAGGCGGTCAGTGAAGATGTTCCGGGCAAGACGGACTTGGAATATTCCAGAAACAGATTCGCCAAATGCCTTTATGCAGTCCAGAATTATAACAATAGCTATGAGGAACGTGGCTTTTCGTTGAAGTTGACGTGGCGGTTTGCTTGGCTTCCCCCCCACTTGCAAGTCCTCTTTTCGATGTCATGGGTTATGCCTGTTGACCACTTTGCCATTAGATACCTGGTAAACTGGGCCTCGGGCGAAATTACCTTATCAACATCGTGAAGCTTTGCGTATTCAAGTGGATATATGGAAAAGTAAAAACAGGTCTAAGACGAAAATTCGCCCCATTGGGGCATGCTCCATTTCAGCTGGTACTTCGTCTTGACATGATGCCGAAGATCTCACACTCTTATAAATTCACGTGTCTTCTCTGATAAACAGAAAGGACATAGAACATCATCATCAGGTACCTTTGATGAACTCTGAAGCATAAAAAGTCTCGTCTAAGCAATGGTAGATAATAGAGTCTGATGTCCAGCAGAAACAACAATCAAGACGGGAGAAATCGCAGCGAATTTGGAAAGGTACGGTCACTCAATGTTATGTAAGCTAAATTGCTGGCACACACTTAGATATCATAACATGAACTTGAAGTCCAGACACAGTAACACCAACAACAAAAGTGTGAAACTTGCAGAAAACGGTTGAAATGTGTTTAAACAGCTATGTCTTGTTTTTATGATGTTCTGTGAAATTAACAAGTTCACATTCAAATTAAGTCATGGCTGCTTAAATAGTCAATCCATAAGTTGTATAGAAACAGGTAAGTAAAGTTTCATCCACGATATAGCCAAATTTTAGATCCCCTCAGGCTCTGGTGTTCATACATGCAGGGCAAATCGATACCCACTTGTCTTTTTGGCAAAACCCCTGTTGCCACACTTTTCAAATTTTAGATCCTCTCAGGCTCTGGTGTCCATATATGCAGGGCATATCGATACCCACTTGTCTTTTTGGCAAAACCCCTGTTGCCACACTCAACTGGTTATTGGAACAAATACTAAAACAGTTTACTGATAAATATCTTATGTAAAAGAAAAAACGTTATGGTTTAAATAAACTCACAATAAAAAAAACACTAAAAAATAGAAGAACAAAAATACATCGTCCTTGAAAATATTACATGGCAATTTAGATAAAGTTATCATTGCATGTGAACTTCCTACTGGAGACCTATCCAACCAGTGTCCACACCCAAGACGGACCGGATTGGACCCACGTGTTTAGCCGCGAGCGTACGACCTCTAAACGCTTCGACACCTGCTCTTTCTGAAGCTTCTTAAACGCTGATTGCCTTTCCAAGTCAGAGTTAAATTTGAGTGAATTGATGTCATCACACATATGGCCTATTTTTTAGCTTGGCTGTTTTCGAAGAAAAGCCGAGGTATTGTCATAGCCAGCTCGTCCGCCGTCCGCGGCGTCCGAAAACTTTAACATTGGCCATAACTTTTGCAATATTGAAGATAGTTACTTGCTATTTGGCATGCATGTGTATCACATGGAGCTGCACAATTTGAGTGGTGAAAGGTCAGGTCATCCTTAAAGGTCAATGTAAAAGGTCAAAAAAAAAATTCAAGCACCCACAGCCAAGCGTTGGCACCCGCTATGCGGTGCTCTCGTTTGGTTACAGAACGCAACTCTGCAGTGTTGTCTTTTATGGCCTTAGGTAGCTCAGTTTTGTCACTGCAAAGCTGGTTTACTAAGTCCGTAAATGCTTGCCTGAGCACCTCATTCGGTGACGAGCTACCAGCAAGAGAATTGTCGACACACTCCTTGACTTAGCTAGCAGTACGCTCGCGCACGAGTTCCGCGACTGGCCTCAAACTTTCTGTGGTTGCAGAAGAACACGAGTCTTGAAGAAACGACTCGGCGATGACACAGCTTAAAAAATCATTTTCGTCCGTTGACGACTGGGTGCCTGCTACTTGAAGGATTCCTGTCTTGTTCTCGTTTTGGGTTACGCTACTCGTGTACTTTGGCATTGGAAAAGGGATCGTCACTGGCCTCATGTTCGGAGCTGGCGCTTGAACTGCCCGAAAGATCGGAACTTGCGGTGAGTGACGTGGTGTTCGTGAAACACTAGTTGCATAAGTTGGAGTGATTGCAACATGCCTTTCAAATTGCATGAACACAGAGATAGCAGCTGAGGGTGAAGACATGTACATATTACGCTTCTACATTCATTCGGGAAAAACTGATTCCTCCGCATCTTGCTCGAAAATGATTTCGGAGTCATCCTCCAAGTCGGCTTCATCCACGTTCATCATGTTGTTGACTTCGATGGGCCTTTCGGCTTTTCTCAAGATTTGAGAGTAATCAATCACTCCTGCATGTTTAGGCTCGTCAACATGCCGCTTATTCTTTGTAATTTGATTGGTAGTTCTGCGACTTTTGTGCAGCGAAATTTGCACAACCCGCACGAAAATGGGGCTTGGTGCATCGGCACGTGGTGCTTCAGGATATTTACCGATCAGCATCCCTTTTCTGTCGGTCCTAATAAAATACATAATAAAATAAAAAATACATTTTTTTTTTGTTAGTTTTATTTTCAGAATGTAAAACTGGCAAGTTTCTGTTGAGGAAAGGTGTGGCAAGCAGCTCCAGCCATCTGATGTAAACTCTAGTTTTTAAGGTCGGTATTGAAGTTATTTATTATATAGGACTGCTAGTTGTTATATGGGTACAACTCCAGAAGCATCCAGAAACACTTAATAATATATGTAACGCAATGATGCACTGCTGAGTGTATTTGGCTACTTTCAAATGGACAATTTTAAACATCAAATATTATTAGCAATAAAACAATATGATTAGGGTGCCATACATTCTGGAAAACACGGAAAATTATCAGGTAAAAACATCCCTGCAGAGAACAATCATGGAATTTCAAAATTTGGCAAACAACCAGTGAATTATCAGGGAATTATAAAAAAATTGGACTACTGGTATTTTCTCTTCCTGGCATTCAATAGATGTAAATCTTCAGTCATTGTGCAAGCTTGAACATTTATATTTGCCTTTAAAATGTTCTGGTTCATCTGTAAATGTAACAATTTTAAGTAACAATACAGTAGAGTTAGCGATTGTGTTCCGCAAGGTTGCGATTAATAGCGATGGCGTTTTTAACCGTTTTAAACCGTTTTTAACCGATTTTAAGCGTTTGTTTGCGATTGTTTGCGCTTACTTTATTGCGCATGCGTAGCGATGAAAACCGATGAAAAGGCGGGGCTTATGTGCACTATATTTAGAGTCCTATTTTTAGTCCTATTTATAGATTTACAGACCGCCGTATCGACAATTTCAGAAATCGATAACTCCCGGATTACCGCCCATGAATACTCGCGCGCGTTACTGAAGAACAATACAGGGACCGATATGTTTGAACAGGTTCCTGAACAATAAAAGGATGCGAAGCAATTTTATCTAATATATTTGAAGATTTTTATAGTTTATGTTATCGATATGATCATCACGTAATAGTTCGTATTTTTTTTAAATAAATATTGTATCAGTTATTTGGTGATTAAAAGAAACAAGGTTTGTGTGCATTTTTAAAGAGTCATAAAACTCAGCATGAACTGATTTCCTAGATTGTCATTTTAAATGTTATCAGAAGGTGACGCATGGTATCTTATCTTAATAAGGGAATCAACACATGTGCAGACATGTGGTGTCACAGACATACCAATTAACACTTTTAAACCACCCTCGGGACATCGCCTCCCACTGAGGGAAAGTTTTCGTGACTCTCAGATGTTTTTTCAAGACCATTAGATCTACTTTGCTTAAATTGACAATCCGTAATTAACGAAGAAAAAAAAACATCAATTATTTTGTTCGTGTTTTATTTTTTTATCGTTAATTTAGACTTTATTTTGAAAGTTTATTCAAGGCTCCATATTTTTCATCTTGAACATTTTATCGTAAATTTAGATAGTATTAAGAAAAATTAATAAATTATGAAGTCAGTTTGGTTAACATTATTTAAAAAATAACATAAAAATAAAGTTATAGGCAAAAGCTGATATGTACTTTTCAATAAAAAGTATGTCATGTCCTGAAATCTTACGCAGTTTTGCTAATGAATATCTCTGGTTCTTGTTTATTTAAAATTCATATCCGGCAAGAGATTTTTGTGTTAGCCTGAGAGCGATTTTTAAGATATTAATTAAAATAAAAACTTCAGTTTAAGACTAAACCAGATAATACTTTTTAATAAAAAAAATTGCCTCTACATGAAATCTTCCAAGTATTAGTAATGGGAACAACGTCGAACGTCGTCCGCGAAATCAGGTGAACAAAGTGAAAAGAGAGCATGTCGATTTTGGGGATTTTTTTTTTAAATATTAATTAAGATATTTCATACTGTTTTGATACTTAGCTCATATCTCTTCTCAGTGAATACAATTGTACAGATTTGATACATATTTGATAAACTACATTGTATATAAATTAATAACAAGAAAAACTTTAATAAGATCGGCGTGGCGTAGTGGGTATGGTGTCCGCCTAGCGATTGGGAGGTCATGGGTTCGAACCCCACTGGGAGCGTTCCTTTCATCTCCCCGAAAGACACCAAGTACTGGTTCTTGTCCCAGGAAACGGACTCGAGAGCGTTTATATAACCTTATGGCTTTCGATGCAATCGAGCAAAAATAAATACAAATGTAGGTTTGAACTAAACTAAGATAAAATTTTAAAAGCCAAGGAAATCAATTTGTATTGTTATCAAGTCACGTATACAGACTAAACAATATGACCCGCGTCATGCGAAAATGGGTCTTATGCCATATGCGGCCATATTAGATCCAGAAAAGGCTGCGCATCCGCGCAGTATGGTTAGGAGCTACCCTGTCCGCCAACGGGACCACGCAATCTTGCGTATATTAACAGCGGCAGCATAGTTCCTGACCACGTCTACCAGTGCACATTAAGGTCTTATTGGCCATCGTGTGCTGGCCTATTTGGATCTAAATTATCTCTTTAGCGAATCCCCGGGCAGCCGGGGTAAATTTGATCTAATTTGGCTCAAAATTAAATATTTTTCCTGAAAGGTCACAGGGGCAGGTCAATACCATTGAACTCGTGAAGAGGCGGAAACGACCTGTAACTAAACTCCTAAAAAAAAAGTTCCTGACCAGACTGCGCGATTGGAAAGGCTGGTCTGGAGCTACCCTTACCGCACAGGACATACAGCACATTTTCGCATGACGCTAATGCAATATACAAAATCTGCATATGAGCAGATAACATAGCAGATAACAAGCACCATATTATGTATATGAACAACAGAAACGAAATATGAGTTAAATATAAACGTCAATTATTATTTAACTTTTTGAATCTTAAATCTGCTTTAACGAAATATTCATTATTTTACGTTTACAACATCTTGGCTTTATTTAATTAGTGAATATTAAAAAATGAATCATTAGTCTGTTCAGTTGCAAATAAATAATTGTATCGTTTGCTGTGTTACAAATAATACACGATAAACAAACAAAAAATATTTGCCAAAATAAATTAGAGTTATTATTGCCTTGCTAATTTCACGGTGCGGTGTGATTTCTTTGCGTTTTTAATCATTAATTTAACAGAGGATATTTGTTGGATTTGGTGATATATCGATTTTAATTCACGAGTTATCAATGAACATTTTTTTCTATGATCCCGAGTGAATTAAAATCGATATTTCACGGAATCCAACACATTTTATTTTATGCTTACAAATGATTATTTTGTATTTTTGCCAATAAAATATAAAATTTATTTCACAACGCTGTATCTTTTCTTTGCGCCGAAAGTATTTATTTATTAAGTTTTCATTTATTAAGAATACTGCGACAGTTAATGGCAATTACTTTACTTAAGGGTCTTATTATATGCTAATTATATGTTTAATCGAGTGCATCTTTTTTAATTTATCACCCCTGATAATGGTCCACAGCAAGGTGTCAATAAACAGGGGTATAACATAATTATGAAAGGACCACTGTAAAGACCAAATGTTCTTTATTGGGGTCATTATTGGACCAAAACGCGTGTACTATGCTCCTGTTTATTGACACCCTGCTGAAGCGACCATTAATTATCAGGGGTGATCATAAAAAACAGATGCACTTAATAAATTAATATTTTTGCTGTTATTTACGGAAGAGTATGGTCACCATACTTTACATAATATATGTTATATGTACACGGAAATAAACGTATTTTTTTATTATGTAACTCAGCGAAAAAGAATTGTTTATGCATCGTTATTCAGATTTAATTCTTCCGTTTCCTTCTGTGTTCATATTGTCTGTATTTTCCAACGTTATCTATATGGTCTGCGTTTTCGTTATAATATGTTCATAAGTATTACCTAATTTTTCATAATTATCATGTCATCCATGTCGTTATAATTTTGTATTGCGCATTTGGCTAAAAAGCAATTCTATGCTTAAGAGCTAATACATGTTGTTGCTGTTTTCTCGCATACGATATGTAATTAAAAGAAAAACTCAGACGCAAAGAAGTCACACAGCGTGAAATAAGCACGGAAATATAACCCATATCAGGGACCTATATGTTGTATAGGTCCCTGCCCATATTAACTTAAGCAAATAGTTTGCGTTTATTTAAAATGTATTATTTGTTAAACAACAAACATAATCATTTAGTTGACATATTTAAGATTTGACAAACGTGCCATTGTATATAAACACAAAGAAATACATGTCATTTAAACACAAAAACGAATCATTACACCCGTATAATATTACAAACGGACTTGTTAACATTAACTCGTTTTTAATATAAAAATTCAAAACTATCGGTAAGATCGATAATATATGCTAATATTGTTAATAAAATATATACATGTATGGCAATTGATCAATGTTTAAGTAATGATTTAAATGCATCTATTGAAACGCACAGAAATCACACCGCGCTGTGAAATTAACAAGGAAATAATAACTCACATTATTTTTATCAAATAATTTTTATTTGTTTATCGTATATAACTTGTGTTACGTGTTGGTTAATCAATTGCCAATTGATTGTATCGTTTTTTTTTTTGTGAAGAATGCTTACGGAAAGTTATGTACGCAATATGGAACTAAATTGTACGCACGCGAGTTTAATACGTTAAAATAATGGACGGTGATGGGACAATACGAATGATACCAGCCGATTTGAAGATATAAGGTACATTCAAGTATAGCGATATGATTAAGTCAGATAAAACCGGGCGACTTTCCACTTTTTCATCATATTGGATACGCCTGAATTTTATATGTTCCGAACGGTTATGTACAGTGGCAAAAAGGGGACATAGGAAATATTGTATTTAGCGGTCTCTTTGACGTGCGCACGCGATAGCTATGACGTGCGATCATGGTAGCTATGACGGGCGCACGCTTCATCATTACAACTCATTATCTCATCCACCTAATTATCATCACCATCATCATCATCACCACCACCACCACCACCATCATCATCATCATTATCATCAGAAGCAGCAGCGACAGTCATATCGGAAGTATGTGCATCCTCCTCCTCATCCTAACAATCATCATAACATCACCGCCATCACCGCTACCATCATAATTATTATCGACATTGTAGAAACATGTTCATGATCAGCATCAATAACCATGAAGAACCAGCATTATCTTCATTCTCAACATCTTCACTATCATAAACATCTACCTCCTGATGTTCATCACACTATCACAGCAAAAACACAACGACTCAATTTGATCATAAATATGTATACAGATTTCCTAACTTTAAAGACAACGTATACTCCCATCCCCAAGTACAATTAATAAAATCGACACAGATCCAATAGAATGCGTTTCAAATACGTATGTGCTTATTATCTCTCAAATGAAATGTTTATAAGGCATTCAATTTTATACATTTTAACGAGTTTCATTGACAAAACAGTTTGGAAAGGAACGGATTTTTCCTCTGTATTTTTCGTCGGAAAACAATTTTGCTCGTACAAATATTATTAATAAACATTAGTTAAGCGAACGCGTTCATATAAAATGAATACAATTTATTTAAGCAAATTATGAAAATATAGACAAAAGCTGGACTGGTTATGTTGTTTTGTTGGTACTATAATTGTGATCGATTTTATCACGATGTCAATTATATTGATGAATATTTTAATCAGATAGTGAGTATAAAGAATGCAATGACCCGTAGCTTAAAAGTGGCATACCGACACCATGGAGTGTATGCAATAAAATCGACACCGTTTCCATAGTAACCGATAAGACTTGGGTTCTGATATGTCTTAGTGACAAGTTAACTCGGTGAATCGATTTCTATTAAATTAACATAATAGAACATTATGTCGGATAGCTTAATTTGTTAGCAATTTTATGTTTACTTTACAACTGATAGTTGCGTGACTTTTCGTTATGTGAAGGACTACTTTAACCCATCTATAATAGCACCCCCCCCCCCCAAAGGCAAACAAGCTAGCAAACAACAATACACATCGGTAGTTGTTAATAATTTCCGACCGATAAGATTATTTTCAATTATATACCTTGACATTAAATTATGTATTATTACAGTTTTATACTTTGATCGTAGTAAATCAAAATAAATATAAGCTATGATCTTTGTTATCCTTAAATTATGTTAATAACACATGCATGTTTGTCCAAAACTTGTGAAGTGTGATTCGTGAGCCGACCCATAAATTTATCATTTATGATTTTTCTAAAGATACTAATACAATATAAATAAAACTACTACTAACACTAATACAGTAAAAAGGACTTAACATATAAATATGAAGAAGAAAGAGAAGACAAGTCAACTCTAACCTTTGTTTTCTCAGTCTAACATTGTTTAACAATAGAAATATCATTTATCGCCACAAGAAAAAGGGATCTTTATCACAATAAAGGCCCAATTAAGAGAAAATTTTGGGAGGTCAAACTGACAAAAGTCTGTTTTACAAATTAAGTCCAATCAAAGGTTGTCTTTACAGGCAAATTTAATTGTTTACACCTTTAAGAAAATTAAAGTTGTTGTTGTTGTAGTAGTGATAGCAATAGTAGTAATAGTTGTTGTTGTTGTTGTTGTAGTGGTAGTAGCAGTAGTATTGGTCATTTTGTGTTGTTCTAGTAGCATTTGTTGTATAAACAATACATACATCATATTTCTATTTAATACTGCAATACAATAATTCATTATTGAAATCCTTAACAGGCATTTCTCAGTCACTTGAGAGATAAGATTATGATTAGAGATATTAACATGGGCCAAAATAACGTGTATAAGTATCAATATGCCGACTGGAACACCACATGGGGAGAGGATTAACTGTCATTAACTAGGCCTTTACTTGATTATGCAATAAGCAGCTAACGATAATATAACTTCCATCGCAAATGTTAATGCTTTTTTTAATTAATATTTGTTTGCGACAATTTGAATTGATCAAATAATGTATGATAGTCGAAGATGGATAAATGATACCGTATCCATTTTTTTTTAAAATTATTTTTTTTCCCGCGATTTTTAGTTAATTTTTTAAGCGTTGAACCCGAATACAAAATAATAAATAAAACGGACGCTTGCAATTTTGTGATTAAATATTTCAAACGGTACTAATATAACAAAATGGTAAAGCATCTACTATTTATTATTATTATTAAAGGAATTTTTTAAATTGGCATTACTGTGTATATGGGGTTTTCAACGTTAAAATGTCCCGTCTTTTTGCGCGAATATGTGACGTTTCGGGGAAGATAATATAGCTTACATTTTATGTGTTTACGTATTTTGGTCACCGTTTCTGTTGTAAAATACAAAATGTATACACAATGTATAATGGTACAATCATCGCTAGAAAGCATTTTGTAAGGTATGTACTCTTGTTTTTAGTTCATATTAATGCTAATACTAATTCTAATCATTCTATAGATTTTCATTAGATTATATTTGTTATGTAACGAAGGTAATGGTAGCCAGACATATCTTTTTTAAAATGATGTTCGGCGTATATCATGATTTTGATATCCAGTACATGTACGCTTATATTCAAACTGCACACTTGTGTACGAAGATATAACTGATACTACATCAGATCATATTTTTTTTTGTAATCCCATGGCATATTAGGTATATAACATAAGTATGTTTTAAACGCTTAAAATGTATGGTACAATATATATAGTTTTTAAGTATTTCATCAAGACACAGTTTTCTTTCCTAGCATTTTAATCACACATTTAGTTTGTTTTCAGTGCGTTTTCTAAATGAAAAGTCAATCAACGCTAATTGTGGAACACGTTGTTAATTTTAAATGTACACAACAATTTATCAATAAATGATATCAGTCATTTTGGCAGTTATCCAATCTGTCCAGTACATTATCAAGGTGCCCGTGTAAATTACATATATTTTAGTTGGATAAACAATAAAAGTAAAAAATAATAATAACGTTCAAACTGTAAATAACACATAATCCAGAAAAAAAAATGCCCGCGCGGGATTCGAACCAGAGACCTCTCGATCGCTAGACCAGCATCCTACCACTAGACCACTGTCCCCACTTAAACCCACTAGACCACTGTCCCCACTTTAACTGAAAATGGATAACACACGGATAATCGAGGATCTATAAATAAATATTTTAGGACACACCTACCTCTGTTAGGCTCCGCCCATTCAGCGCTTTTTCAGCGGTTTGGACAAATGCGCATGCGTAGCGATTAATCGCGTAAAATCGCTTAAAAAGTGGTTGCGCAATTCAGCGGATGAAAACCGATTAAATCCGTTTAAAACGCTAAATAACCGCTGAAAATCTATTAAGCGCTTAAATCGGTTTAAAACGCTTATTTTTTAGCGATTTTTTACCGATTAATCGCGGAACACAATCGCTAACTCTACTGTACACAAAAATTGTTGTGGCCACTATGAAGATGCTTTCCATTAAAGTTTTAACCAAGATTATTATAACTAATTATGTGTTTGTGTGTTTAACATTTGAAAGTAACTAATATTGAAAAGCTATTTACATTTCACAGTCCTTGCTTAAAGTAGAAAAAAACATGAACTTTAAGAAAGCAACTGAGGCGGTGGAAAAGTGCAAAGAGGAAAGAGATGAAATTTACAAAAAAGGAGAATAATGATTGAATCATGCTTTTCAAAGCAATCCTCCTCCTGATAAAAGGGTCAGGAAAATTAAAGAAATTGTGCTTAATTAAGGATGATGTGTGTAGTAACCTGCAAATGTATTCTGCATAAGTTGGTCTGCTTGTATATTGCACATATGTATGCTTTATTTTTAGATAGTATTAACACTTGCTCACTGCTCTGAATATGCTTCTGGAGTTGACCCATTTTTTTGTAGAATATAGTTATTTTGATCATGTGAAAACCTAAATGCTTGAGTACAAACTTGTGTATGCCATGTGTTATAATTGATTTAGCTGTGTGCTGTGAGATGATCTCAATAATGCTAACACCATTATAAAAAACATGTTTCTGTTATTATATTACTAATAAAATAAAAACACATTTTAGGCTGTCGAGCATCAGATGGCTGCACCTTTCAAATACAGAAGCTTGGCATGCAACAGCAACTAAGATACCTACAACACATTAGCTTGAATGGTGAGACTAATCATTTGTAAAGGTAAGAGTTGATTTACAAAGATAAAACAGATGTGGATTACCTTCCTAATAATCCTACTTTTATTATTGATAATCTTCCAACTTTTCCTACTTTTTCTTTAGAAAACCTCCTATTGTTTTCCTACTTTTCTATCGGAAACTAGTTGAAGGCATGATTTTTGCTTCCTAGCGCAAACTCGACTGAACTTAAACAATTTTAGTTATAAGTTATAAAGTAATACAATTGCTGTGAATTTAACATCATAATGTGTTTCGGATACTATACCTTAAACATTCCTCGGTTAAAATAGGTGAAACTATGGATTTCTCTGATGGAAATTTCCCGTTCTTCAAACTTGTAAAGTCAAGGAGATGCGCACATGTAAAGCTTTTTGCGCGCAATTGATATCTCGCGGGTTCTATTGGCTTCAGTCGTCAAATCAGGAGAATGTTACAATAATGTAACCGACGAGTTACAAAATAGGGTATGTTTTGTTATAATAAAATAAAATAAATCGTACAAACACGTCACTTTTGTTTATTAAAAGGTCTTAAGTACCAAACATGTTTCGGCCATAGTCTTCATCAGTGGTACATGTACATCAATATAAACAGATACATTGAAAGTGACGTCAACGTCATAAATACGGCGTTTGGCGGAAAATAATATTATAGTACATGATATTACATAATACATAATACAAAGATCGTTCAGTGACTATACAACAGCCTATTAGTAATAATATAATTTATAAAAAAACATAGAAATAGACAAACATCAAATGTGTATGTCAATTATGTTTATGTTCTATATGTCATAAAGCAGTTTATTATTTAGACCGTTAGGAATCATAGTTTTTAATTTATGTATCCAATATGTTTCTTTGCATAAACGGTCTAGATTGTTATGAACAACATCATTTTTTGTATGTTTTGTTAGGAAATGTCACTCGATCGGGCGACATCTCCCGATTGGGAAACTGTCTCCGTTTTGAGGAATCTGTCCTAGCTGCTCTAAACTTGAGTTTTGTTTTGGACAGTTTGTGAATTTTGCTGAAAATTAAAAGTAATTAATATTAATAATAGAAATGTTAACTAAAGGAATAACTATGAAATGTTATCTTGACCATTGTAATGTTTACATCTTCGATTGATAATATATTTGATTTTTTACACTTAATCATCTTAATTGATAAAAATAACAAGCCTCATTTATAATTATCAGGTGAATATATTGATGTAAATGTGTTTACAAAAAGTTTTAAACAGAGTTCTGGGTATCGATATAATTTTTTTCATTCTCAGTTAAGATATGCTTGATGAAAATTCAGTAGACAAACACTTCTTTTATGATAATGTTGGATATGTATTTATTTATTTTTTTCTCATTAAGTTGAACATTGCAATCATCCGAATGAAGTATTTTTTCTTAATCTGGCATACATTATAAAATTGAAACCCTCATTCTATTGAATTTGCAGTTTTCAGCATTATAAGTGTGTGTTTTTGTTTGTGATTGAGGCTCGCAAAAATATATTTAATATTTTTTTACTTCCGATGTTCTCTTAATTAATGTTTGCTGAGGATTTGGTATCATCTATAATTACTAATCACAGGTTGCATTTATGTCCTTTGCACAAGTTTTAACCTTTTGGGTTGAATGTTTGACATTTTCATCTACGTTTGCTTATGTTTCGATACACTGTAATGTTTATATTAATTGACGGAGACAAACACTTTACACTATGTATAACAAAAATAATATTGAACATAAAATATACAGTTTAATAATTTTCTTTGTATTTAGGATTTGACATAACAAATTAACATAACAAAATATAATTTGTAACAATACAGGCAATAACATTTGTACCAATTATGACATCATATATGATTAAAATAAGTTTGTTTCGATGTTTGCTCCACAACTGGAACCATTTGTTGAGAAAGTTGCACGAGGTCCGCATCAGTCATGTCTTCATCATTATCACCAGACGGTTCATTAGAAGATGAAGCTTTGTTTGAACAATTCTTGTGGATTATGTTCGCCATTTGGTCAATGCTTAAGCTGGGATAGCTGTTAACTGTCATTAGGTTTTGATGTCCAGTGACCTGAACGACTTCAGTGGGCGCACATCCAGCATTCAGAAGGGAGGTCACTAATGTCTTTCGACCAGAGTGGTTCACGTGTCTTCCTGTAAATCCAGCACTGGTTCTCATGCTTTTGGCTATCTGGCAAAGTGTGTTCTTTTCAATAGGCTGAGCTACGAACCAGGATCGGTTCTCACATTTGGCTCTTTAGGTAGAACCTACTGTCAGGACACTGACATGTCAGTGGGAGTCTTCTCTCAAAATCTAGATAGAGTTTCACTGGACATCTCTTATCTGCTCAGGGATGAAAATAAGTGAGATTAGTAGATTTTGGCCCGGGCAACTCCATTTCAAATGTTGGTAGTCCAGCCGGGCAACTAGCTTTTTAAAGCTTGAAACAATTCAGTGCACTTTAACATTTAATAAAAATCGGCGGCTGTGGATCAATTATTAGTTTAATAATATTCATTTATTTAGGCCTAGGGAATGATTCAATTCAGACTCATAATAAAACATGCATGCCCCCTATATGAGCTATAAGTTGTAGTAGCAGCCATTNCATGATCCTAGGCCCAAGCGTTCTTGAGTTATCATCCGAGTGGGTCATGTTAGCAATATTGTTGTTTTATTATCTATTTTTTTATTTAAAGAAAGTATTACATACACATGACAAGACATGTTCATGGTACTAAGCTCGTTAGTCTTTAGCTGAGCAACCAAAATTCTAAAGATGGTTGCCCGTGTGCGCAACCAATTGTAAAAAGTAAGTTTCCATCCCTGTAAATATATATTTTTTAAACAATATTTATTACACTTAGCAACAAAATTGTCAGTTTGATGATAACATACAGATTAAATAATCGATTCATTATTGCACTTCAGGTATAATTTAACTTTCTTTGCAATATGACAGATATGCATAGAAAAAAAATATGAACCTATCAATACGTTCATGTCAACATACACTTTATGTACTACTTGGTTGCTCAAAGATTTTGGGCTTGAACATCCTTGCATCATCTGTCATTCCCTTCCTGGTCTTACTGGCTCTTTCTGTGAACTCTATATAACAGGTTCCACCTGTTGTTTGCCTTTGTTCCAAGCCCCCCCTTAAGCATATTCAGATGCTCTTGTCTGCCTATGAGGCCAAAGTAAAGGGTGTTGTTCAACCAGAGAGTGTTGATAATGGACTTCGACGATTCTGGAAAGTATGATGATTTGTAATATGATATGTATCTACGATATTCGTAACCGTAAAACGCCCATATGAATGTGTTAAAACCAATTATTATATATTTACGAAGGTTCGCGAAGTACATTTTTTTTTCAAAGATACGGATTTAGTAACTGTGTTTAAAAGAAATCCAGAAAAACGATGAATGCTTTTATGACTTTGTCAAAATCACAACAGTAAACGGCTCCAATGTTATTAAAGCGGGACTGTACGATTTTTATATGTGTTAAATTTTAATATATTGATAAAATTATGTTACGATGACACAAAATAGGCAATAAAAATTATACATTGAAGACGAATTTCATAAAATTCAGCAAAGACAAGTTAGCGCTGGTTAAAGCCGATGCCGACACTTTTACTCGTATTTGTTAGGAAATAAAATTGTGTCGTATAAACGAATCTGCACTAAAACTAAATTTAGATTCACATTGTACATGCATTATATATATGCTGGCGAATTTGGCTGGAAGCCATTTTCAATTTCAGATTTAAATATCTGGCTTATTTCGCATTTTTCGACACATGTTCTTTTAATTTATATTGAAATATATGTATACTAATTTATTAACACATTTTATAAAAATTCTTAAATATTTGACAAAATCGTACAGTCCCGCTTTAAACTACGAAGAAATCACGCAACAGGTAGGAAATGTGGAGGTTGCGAAATATATATAAATCAGAGTGACTCCCTTGTTATGCAGTAGTAAACAGAGCTGACAGAAAACAGCTGTTAGCACGAACACGTGTATATACCTTTACCAAGGAGCTCTTTCTGTGACAGTTAGGAGATCATCCGTTGAGGTATCACGATGCCCGAAAGTTTTTTCCATCATTTGAAGGATTAGTTGGTTGATGGAACGACCTTTTACCATATCTGACAACAGACACCAATTTGCGATCCTCATCCTTCTTTCGGAGCTGGCCCTCGGTTGGGGAATGGTGCCAGGTAAGATTAGAAAGTTGAATTTATCCATAATTTGGTCTGGATCGGTTAACGGGATTCCCTCCACGGAGTCAAATATATTTGCCATAGGTTGGGCTACCGCCAACCTCTTCGCAGGGCTCATCAGACGCCAGTCTTTTGGGCCAGTCCATTGTGAATGAGGGGACTTTGAGCTGCACTGTTGGTAATCGGCCCCAGTTTTGCCTAGCCGGAGGAACTAGCGACATACAACCCCATGTCAGGAGGTGGAGAGCCCTTTGCTGTAGGGTCGGTTCCTCCTGCATGGGTATATTCTGTTTCTCCAGCAAAGGCGTCACTGGGAGAAATGTCCCAACGTCTGGCTCTGTCGTGGCTTTTTGGGAGGGGAGGGCCGGTTCCTCGATAGGTGTCGCAGTATAGATTTGGACTTCTTTCATTTTTGGAAATGGCACGGGGATTCTTTCGCCTGTGTGGAGCATGGCTTGCTTAGTAGGGCTGTATGCTTCAACGCCAGGAGTTTGACTCCCTGATCCTTGTACGGTTGGGGTGTCCGAGGTTTGCCCCTCCACTATTGGCACTCCGTCCGCCAATTTCCAGCCGGCCTCCCAGTCTTCTATTTTCTTTAGTTTTGGGGCCTGGGATGTTTCCCGACACACTTTTATTAATTCCCTTGCTTCTTTGGCTGCCTGGCTTGTGTATTTGATCGGTTTGATAACCTTGATATAGTCTTTCGGGTATAGAGCTTCATAAATGCACCGGCCTCCGTAAAGATATATGGATTTAATCCATCAGCAATTGCCTCGTGCCAGCGCCCAAAATGTCGCTTTAAGTCATACGGGCGACACAATATTGTTGGTGTGTCCTCAACACACCATGGAGAAACTAAGTCTTACCGTTGGTGTTCTGTTTCCACATGAATCTTTAGCTCTCTTTTTGATTGTAGAGCAGCTGGGAACAACCAGCAAAGTTGCTGTAACATCTGCAATATTGCAAATAATATACATGTAAAATGTTAATCTTGTTGTCTTTCATTAAAAGACCAGCTTTTTTAATATTGGTCATTGCAATCCATTTTATTATACAATAATGTTCAAATGCTTAAATGTTTGTATAATTAGCATTAGATATCTGTAAATTCAATAAGTCAGTGTACATTGCATATTCATAAAAGTTTTGCCTGGTGATCACTGTTCATAAATATAATAATTTGGATTTTTCAGGAAATCTTTCATCTCAAGTAATATTTTCTCCCTGAACCACAATGGCCGTCTCTTCTACAAGTAAGGAACTAAAAAAAGTCTCATAGTCGTTATGGGTAGCTAGTCCAATGGACTAGAGAAAAAAGTCGGTTGAGCAACCTAATAAAGTAAAATAAGGCCCTTCAATTCGCCATTGGTACATATTCTATTCATTTTTCCCATTACTTATGTGTATATTCCTTCCTCTCAATTCTACAACTGATTTCTTCTTATTTATCATTTAAAATTTTGAAATTTTATATATAACATTAGACTAACTGTTCAATGAACATTTATTACAACTCTATGTCAACACACAAAAATGTTCACAGTTTACATTTCACATAATACTGTTTATATTTAAATTGTCAATTTTATTAATGACTTGAATACATTTACTGTACAATAATGTTAGACGTAAACTTGTAGTACTAATGTTATCAATATATATTCAATATACAACCAAATGTCTTCAGTTGCGTAAGACTGTCCACCTTAATGTTAATTATTTATATTCCTTCTGTTGAAAACCAGTTTGGCTAGTGAGTGCCTTTATACTTCATTAAATGGTCGATGTGACAAACTCTTTTTTTTTTTTTTCATTTTCCCCTTCTTAACATAATATGTAAGATCGTCAATACGTTTAATTACAAGAAATGGCCCCTTCCATTTTGGTGTTAGTTTAGTGTCCACTCTTGTACGTTATGAGGGATCATACAACCATACTGCCTGCCCTGCTTCCAACCTTCTTGTTTCTGACTTGAAGTCATAATGCTTTTTCCGATAAATTGCGGCTTTTTAAATTTAATTCTAGCGATTTTATGTGCTGACTGTATTTTATTTTAAAGGTGTTGCACATATACATGTGTGTCTTCTTGGAAAGTTGATTCTTCATCCGGTGTGCCGATGACAACGACCATGGGCAGCAGGACCTCCTTTCAAAAAACATTTTGTTTGGTGTGAGCCCAGTGCTGACGTGAGGGGAAGACCTGTAATCTATTGAGACTTGTGGTAAATATAAATTCCATTTAGTTTGGTTTTCCCTGCAGTAACTAGACAGCATGCATTTTTAAGTTCTGTTTAATCGCTCGACTACAGCGTTTTCTTGTGGTCGGCGTATTGAAGTTCTTAATTAAGTTATGCCTAAAAGAGAACAATTCTCTTCAAAAAGCTTTGATTCAAAGCAGGGGCCACAGTCAGACAAACCAGAAAGAGGCACCCTGAACCGCACACTCAAAATTGTCCACCAATGCCATGGCCACTGTTTTGCCAGACTGGTCTTTAATTGGCACAGCCTCTACCCATTTAACGAACCAATCACTTATGACAAGGATATATTTAAAACCTTTGGTTTCAGAAAGTGGTCCAGTAACATCCACGCAGACCTTTTCCATCGGGGTATATACAGGATTTTGCCCTAATGGAGCCCTGACCTTGGGTGCTGGTTTCCGGGCAGCACAAACACCACACTGGTGGATGTACGTTTGAAGGTCATCTTACAACGCTGCCCAGTAGAAACACTGCTGAATCCGAAAGAGGCATTTATCTAAACCAAGGTGGCCAGCTGTAGGTATGTCATGATAATTGTGCATGATTTGTTCTTGAAGACACGATCACTTGTAAGGTTACATTATCTCCTTCATCATAAAATTTACGGTAAAGAACCCCAAAAACAATTTTAAATCTTTCCCACTGGCTCCCAAGCGTTTTCCCTTAGCTGGAGAGTGCAGCGATATCCGCCCAGTCCGGCTGAATGCCTGACTCAACTCTTCTAAGGATGGGCATGATATTAGGGTCTAGAAATTGCTTTTAACGGAGCATCTCTGGTTCCCAATCTGTAGCAGGTGTCTGGTCATCATCATCTTTGCTACTGGATGCTTGTTCGGTGCTATTCTTGCTGACAGCCATGCATGTTGGGTCTGAGCTGTTACATGAATGGAGCTCAGACTGTGCTTCTTGCCGAGCACAAACTTTGCATGGCACACGAAACAAAGCATCGAAGTTGATATGGAGGCGTCCTGGACGGTGTTGAACTTCGAGTTCGAAACATCCTATTACCTCGAGCCACCAAGCTACCTGTCCAGTCGGATTCTTTAAACTCTTCATCCAGCTGACTGCTGCATTGTCTGTTCTCAAAAAAACTTTGTGCCCCAGGATGTACGGTCTACAGTGTTTTACTGCATTTACTACGGCCAAAAGTTCTTTCCGCATTGTGCAGTATTTTACGTAATGGGTGTTCATGGTCTTAACATGTATGACATTTACTTTTCTATTACCCCCATGGATTTGAGATTAAACACCTCCCACACATGTTTGGGGTGCATCTGTGTCCAAGATATAAGATTGAACAGTTATAGGATTAGCCAGGACAGGAGCTGAGGTTAGTTTGTTTTTAAAGTTTCAAATGCACATTGACACAAGTTGGTCCAAATTTACGATTCTTTTCACAAAGCTTAAAGAGCGGTTTACAAATCTCAACATATTAATAAATACATTTTCAACAGTAATTAAATCACATTGTAACAATATTGGTTATTGACATACCAGTTATATAAATATATTGAATCAAACATTATTCATTTGACCCCTATTAAATAACAATACAATGTAAGATATTAATTAGAGGGCTTGAGTAATGGCTATATTTGTAACAATAGTTACACTTGCTACAGCATGGCTTTGTAATCAAGTCCCTTTTCTTTCAAGTCTACGGCCTAGACCCTCAGAACATTTCTTAAATGCTGATCAGACACAATGTCAACAGCGTAGATTTTGTCACTAAGGTATCTTTAAATACGGCCTCACATTCCCTAGCTAGCTTTAAAGTGCTTGGCTCAAGGTTTTTGTTCGTTTTGGCATTTTTTACATTTAAAAAGTACAAAATGTATCCTACAATGCACATATCCAAGGCTGCAGGTTCCATTTCTTCGAAATCTGTTGGTTCATCTTCAACTGTTAACCATTTACGGAAATGTACATCACATTGCGTTTTTTAGCTTTCAACAAAGTCATACGTATCTTTATTGGTAATTTTCTGCCTCTTTATGGTCTCCTTATGCTTTATTATTGCGTCAAGATCCATTAAACGACTTGCTTAAGATTCTAGCTTTTTTGTTCTGACGACGCCATCTTTTCTAATGATAACCTCTGTCGTCGTCGGCGACGTCGCGCGATCCGATTCTTTTCAGATATAAAATCGACCCGCTTGAGAGGGCCAATATAATGTATAGCCCGCAAGATACGAATAACGGCCCGCTCGTGACGTAATGTTGTTACTATTTATCGTAACACCATGTAATATAGAGCCATATCAACGATTGGTGATGTATTCTTACGATTAAATGGCGACCCAGCAAATACGGTCTAAAATACTGGATGAAGATAACAAGATAAAAAATGTTCTTTTTTATTTTGTAATCCATTTTAATTTCCCGCAACGATATCTTTTCATACGACACACGAATACTAAATTGGTACATGTACATGTGTTGAATATATATATATATATATAAACAATTTGTATCTTGTTAAATCTATGTTACCAGAGCCCATCCAGCGTTGAAATTTTGGCTATTGCTATCAGGAACAATTATTTTGTATGGGTTAGTGATATTAGACGCATCTTACAGTTTATAGGTGTCTATTGCAGCCGTTGTTTATTTTTGGTGTTTTAAATTCATATACACTTATATTTGTTAATGCAGCATCAACATACTAAAACAATATCCCGGAAAGAGAAAAATAATGCATTTGAATATCAACAGTACTTTCGTTTTAACAACTAAAAAAAGAAATGATTCGATGTACGATGTGAATCTAAATTTAGTTTGAGTGCAGATTTGTTCATACGACACAAAGACACAATTTTGTTTTACGGATCATTTTAATTTCCTGCAACGATGTCTATCATACGACACTCGAACACTAACTCCGATCCTAATAAAATAAAGCTAAGAGGACTGGGTTATGGGTTAGTCACGTAAAATATCGAATATAATTTATATTTTTTATAAACAACTGGTAGCAAGATGAGTTGCAGATAATTGATAAGTTACCACATTTTAACTAACTCTTTTGACCTGTTCATTCTTTTCAGATCAATTCAACAGTGAAAAATGCGTATAAAATCACTTTAAGCAGTTCAGTCAGGCCACATCATGCAGGGGCGTTCCTGAGGCAATTTAAGCTATACGCACGATCGAGCAGTGAAGCTGCGAGTGGGGGGTAGGTGCGGGAGGGGGTTTGGAAAATTCATTGCAGATGGTGCCTTTTGGTGTTATCTTTCAGCCACGTTTTTGCAATTTTATTCATCGATTTCTTGCTTGAAAAAGACCGATTAAAGGAAATATTTCATTAAACATTGTCACCGGCAAATGTACTTTCGACCATAATTTATTTGCTAAGTTTAAGTGTCAATGCTTAAAAAAAAATCAAGAAGCCTTATATCGAAGGAGAATGGATCCGTAGTTGCATAGGTGTGCGAGGGTGTTCAACTCTTTTGCTAGCGGGAGTATGGGGTCCTCCCCTAGAAAATTTGGAAAATTCTCTGCAAAAGGTGTAATTTGGTGTTTCATTTCAGGCATATTTTGGCAATGTTTATCCTCGAATTTTAGCTTGAAAAAATTGAGAAAAAATAATATTTTCAATAAACATTGCCAACTGCAAATATACTTTTGACCATAATCTATTAAGTTTGAGTGTCAAGGCTTTAAATTAAGAAGCCTATGACTGCGAGGGAATGGGTATGTAAATGTGAGGAAATGTTTGCCTCTTGCTTCCTCCCCCAGAAAATTTTGGATTTTATTGAAGAAGGAGCGTGTTGTTGTTATCTTTCAGCGACATTTGGCAATATTATTCCTCAATTTCTTCCTCTAAAACAGTAAATGATTTAGCATGTTTTCCATGTAAACCTTTCCCGTGTACGTGTATTTGTTGCAACTCTGTAAAAATGTTGTGCTACGCCAATGGCGTGTGTATTTGTTTTGACGAGTCGTCAAACCTGGTGCGACGTGGCGCCAAAAACTAAGCCCGTCATTATTTTCTGCTGAAAATGATTTTATTTGGGGTATTTGGTAAACAGAAAATTAAATTCGTTTTTAATTAAACTGTTAAAGAAACACTCTTTGAATGAAACAACAGCATGCTCGCTGAGTCTTGACCGAGCATACTAAACTTTTATTTAACTCGTTCAATAAAACCAGTTTGGACTATGTGTAATTCATTCAAAAGAAAACATCCTCTACTTTCACATAAAACACAGGTCCACTTGTATGTGCAATACTACACCCTGAAAAGTAATGCTTATCTTCGATCTTTCCTTTGTGCAAAAATGTCGACCACATGCTCAGCGTTAATTTCTCTTTCCCTATATACATTAAGGAGTCCAAGTCCAGACAAGCGTTCCGTCCCCATTGTACTCCGCAAGTATGTCTTGACCCTTCGCATTGTGGAAAACGATCTTTCTGCAGTTGCGGTGGAGACAGGCATAACGAGGAGCAGCATGAAGCATTTTCTGATGCTGGGGTATAGCTGCTCACTCGCAAAAGCTATGCT
>VMBQ01003369.1:33791-81194 GCA_007657795.1 Dreissena rostriformis
GCTAGAATATTTATAAACAATGTTCGTATTAGGACCTTGACCTAGTCCCTATTCGGAGAGAGAGTCATCGGAATGCCTGTTCGCTTCGTGATTTGGCGTAGCTCCATTGATTGGCTGAGCGTTACCATGTGACCGGTCGTCATCGTGTTCACTGTTCCCGCGTTGAGATCCGACCAATCGCTGCTCATCATCGGTGCGGTTTTTCTCACCCCCTTGTTGCGGGACTGCACGTGGTCTGGAGCGCTTCCCAACGTAAACAACTTGGTCTGTGTTATCATCGTATCTATAAATAGTGTCATTTACAAATAACTTGTCGTATCGAATAGATGCGTAATGCCCATTGTTGCGTTCACGTACCATGCGTTCCCCGAGTATTCTTCTATGTCGTTTTACACGGTCTGTGTAGTCTTGTTGAACAGAGTACTTAGGGTTTGTGTCCGATTTTAGTACACTCGAGGCTTTAGTCATAATTGATTGACAGTCTTTGAAGCGCACAAAACGAGCTATAATTGTACATGCATTGCTGTCATTCGATTTAATCCGGTGAGCACGGTCAATGTCGATTTGGTCCGCTTCGTCTCCAAAGTTCAAGGTTGTTTTAAAAAAAAATCGAAGTTTTTCTTCAGTTACACTCCATTGCTCGTTAATATTGCCACTGATGCCATTAAATCTCAAATTGTTTCTGCAAACGTTCGCATCAAAAAACAATTTCAATGATAATTATCAAACGTTATAAAACGACACAGATTTGTTCATATCAAATTTGCATAATGAAGGACGTCGTATTTACTTTGTGAATATTCACAAAATAAGTCAAGTTCAAGTTTTGATTTGAAGTGGACTATTCACAAATTTTAATACATTAAAGCGGGACTGTACGATTTTTACATTTGTTAAATTTTAGTANGTTTCGGTAATGACAAAAAACTGGATGACTAAAGAGGCTGTTGGATTTTTTATGTTTTGAGTATTTCATTGGTAAGATAACGTGCTTATTTTTTTTTATCTTTCAAGCACATTTTAAAGCCTTAAATTTGTTTGAAATATAATGATTCATACCTGTCAAAAACAGTATAATGAGCTACCCCAGCCACGTGACAAGGGGTTTTCCACCACCTTTGGGGTTGCGATAATATTTATTTTTTTAAATGTGATATTTTTCACCAATTTATACTTGTAGTATTTTTAAGGTATAGTTTCTGTAACAGAATACATGTTTATTTGAAGGTAAAATATGAAAATTGCGATATAATATAAATGTATGTGCGGTTGACAACCTCTGCCCATTGTTTGAAGAATCACCCCTAAGTGTTCCACCTGCTGGGCTTTGTCTAACTGGCAAATCAATGAAATTTACTGATTGATCATTACACGCTGGTTCTTGCTCATAAGAATTAATATTTCGAAGCGTTTGCTCAATCCCTGGGTCCATTTCTTGAGACAGTCTAAGTAATTCTGCGTCAGATATTTCATTGTTACATGTAACTGCAGAACAAGTAGATGTTGCAGTGCAATTCTTATGAATAATTGAAGACATTGTTTTTTTGTTGCTCTGTACTTATAGCATGATTAGAGCTGAGACTCATAAGATTCTTGTGGCCAGCCAATTGTGCCACCTCAGTAGGTGCACAGCAAGCATCTAAAAGATTTGAAATAAAAGTTTTCCGGCCAAGGTGGTTTACATGGCGGGCTGTTAATCCGGCGCTCTCGCTCATTTTTTTTTTCGCCAAAGATCCTAAAGTATTTTTCCCCATTGGTTGGTTCACAAACCAAGACTGGTCATTCGCTTTTGCATGGTGGTTAATTCCAAGATACAATCTTGCTTCTGGATAAAGTGCATTTAAAGGTCTTCTGATTTCATACTCCAGATACATCTTTACTCGGCAATGTGGATTGACTGTAGAGAAAAAAAATATCATTAATTGAGAGAAGAAAGAGAATTAAGGCACATAAAGGAATATTCTGAATTATGCCTATTATTATGCCTAAACAAATCCTAATATTCTATTTTCTTTAATTTTGGCACAACAAACACTATTTCAGATCATTTGGCGCTGAACAGGAAAGATGATGTTGGCTAACCTCAGATGTTACATACTTAAAGTAACATTAATACTAAAAAATCAACGGAAATTTCTTAAAGTATTTCGTGAAATAAAATTACCCAATGAAAAATTAATTTTCCTTATAGCAATAGCCAAAATTTAAAAGCCAGATGTGGTCTGGGAACATAAATGTTTGTAGATATAAAATGCACGTTTTTTTGTATTTTTTTCGTGTCACAATAAATTACATTTTAAAGTGAGACTGAACGATTTTGTCAAATATTTATGAATTTATATTAAATGTGTAAAAAACTTATTATACACATATTTAAATATAAATTAAAATAAAAGTTAAAGTCGGCCGAGTTGATGTTGGTATATTTTCCCATTTTTGTTATGTATCGCAAAAAAGTGATTATGAGTCAAAATGTGTTGGTATTTATGTCAGATGTGCAAAATATTTATATAAGCGATCCTCGTAGTGTCACAAGATATAACGATAACAACAAAACTTTCCAAATTATTAAATCGTTTCGCGTTGCAACGCTTAATTATTTTCAGGTTTTTAAAACGTCAAAAGATGCATATAATGGATATTATATAATTAAGTCATTTGTTTTGAACATACTTATTGTTATCGAACGATACGTGGGTGTCTCATGTACTCTTGACACGTAACACAATAAAATGAGCCTCGCTCTGAATACATGTGCGTAAAGTGTCGTCCCAGATTAGCATGTGCATTTCTCACAGGCTCATCAGCGACCACACTTTCCGGTTAGACTTGATTTTCGCTAAGTGTCTTCATGTGAACGAAAACTACAATACAAGCGGAACTTGTCGTGCCTGATTAGCTAATGCGGACTGCACAGGCTATTCTTGGACAACAATTCATGCATGTTACCTCCTTGAAAATGAGATAAGTCGCTGACACAATTCTCAATCCGCCCATGTTCAACAAAAACACGTACTTTAAGGCATCACGTTATTCGAGTACATTCTACATTATTAAAGAAATATACAATGCAAAGCAATGCAATCTAATCCGTTTAATATGAACCATTTATTCTGNAAACATCCGGCTCTTTGCCGACGACACCAGTCTCTACATTATTGTAGAAGATCCAATCACTGCATCAACTACGTTAAACAACGACCTTGCATCTATACATTTATCTTGATCATTATAGTAGCATGATCCTTCAGGAGATACATACGTAAAGTACAGTATAATATCCTCACAATCATACAAGGTAGAGTATATACAGTACAAAATAACACAATTTTCAAATTGTTCATAAATTCGTTATTTAATACTTGTTTATGTAATTTACTACTCATATAGACACTAATTCCCCCACTATTTCTGATAGCATCTTTCATCTTTCTCACAAAGTCGTAATGAACATACGATTTCATAAAGTCATTAAAATCCCCAACATATTTAGCCCAAGTTTCACAAATATGTATTATATCAAATGAACTTGAAAACTTAGTGACCTCGGCATTTTCACAATATTTGTTTAATCCACATATGTTCCATGAAATAACGTTAACGCTAGAATGTTTATAAACAATGTTCGTATAAGGACCTTGACTTAGTCCCTATTCGGAGAGAGAGTCATCGGATTACCTGTTCGCTTCGTGATTTCGCATAGCTCCATTGATTGGCTGAGCGTAACCATGTGACCGGTCGTCGTCGTCACCGTTCCCGCGTTGAGACCCGACCAATCATCAGTGCGGTTTTTTCACACCCCCTTGTTGCGGGACTGCACGTGGTCTGGAGCGCTTCCCAACGTAAATAATTTGGTCTGTGTTATCATCGTATCTATAGATAGTGTCATTTACAAACAACTTGTCGTATCGAATAGATGCGTAATGCCCATTGTTGCGTTCCCGCACCATGCGTTCCCCGAGTATTCTTCTATGTCGTTTTACACGGTCTGTGTAGTCTTGTTGAACAGAGTACTTAGGGTTTGTGTCCGATTTTAGTATACTCGGTGCTTAAGTCATAATTGATTGACAGTCTTTGAAGAGTACAAAACGAGCTATAATTGTACATGCATTGCTGTCAGTCGATTTAATCCGGTGAGCACGGTCAATGTCGATTTGGTCCGCTTTGTCGCCAAAGTTCAAAGTTGTTTAAAAAAAAAAATCGAAGTTTGTCTTCAGTTACACTCCATTGCTCGTTAATTTTGCCACTGGTGCCATTAAATCTCAAATTGTTTCTACGCGACTGACTTTCATACTGGTCTAGTTTGCTTTTCATTTGAGATATTTCATGATGAAGAGAAATATTGTCTTGTTTTAGTTTTTCATTGTCAGATTTCAATTCGTTCACAGGTGACAAAACGGAGTCTAATTTCGAGTTTATATTGCCGATTTCAGTCGAAACTATAATATTTTGTTGAGTCAAGTCTTGCTTCATATTTCTTAAAAAGTCAAACATACCTTCCGTACCCTGGTTGTGATCAAATGTGTTAGTAGCTGCATAAGATGTTACATGATCATGTGCCCATGCCGCTCGAGCTGGAGGGTCACGTTGACCCTGGGGGTCCAAATTCTGGGTCTGGTGACGGTCATGGCAGGAGAAGTATGCTGGTTTGGTTGTCTATGTTGATTTTGTGGCGTGGTAACGTAGATATTGACATCTGGCGTACAAGCTTTACTTGGGGCAAGTCAAATCGCGAAAATTGAGGTTTGTCAGTATATCCAACGTTAACATAAAGATGCAGTTCTTTAAACTATTCGTAGCGGTTTCAACACAAAAATATGCACTTGCATAAAAAAAGCCCTATTGCATTTCAATTCTATATGCCGTAAGTATGATTCTAAACACTAGTAACTAACGTTAAGTTAAACATTAGCAAATGCCAGTTAAAGTTGGAAAATCCTTATCGTAAGTCGACATATATCGTCATTGAAATCATAATTCTTTTCAAACCCCTAATGTGACATGTTGTTTAATGGCAGTCCTTATTAACTGTACAAAACAAGTTTGTGTATACTTAGAAGTGTTACACTTTAAGATGCGACTATTTCGTTTATCAACGAGACTTGGAGGGAAGGACATTCATATTTTATTGCAAGCATGTATTTTTGAAGCGAAGAGCCCCATGCTTGTGTTAAGGAATATTAATCAACGGCAATACGATGCAGCTTGTCGTATATTATTAGATTCTTCAGAATGATTTGTTGAACTTTGTCAATAAACGAGGTAGTTGCTAATGCTTTCCTCTATTTGTCTAGGCCTTTTGTTCGCCCAGCATAGGCGAAACCTACTTCTATATAACCCAGCTAGCTTCCTCTCGATTGTAAGCCATTGGCGGACAATTGATGAACATGGCCATTTATCAGACATTGTCGCTTGATGGACAATTATTCATCAGGAATAACGTTTTGAAACCTTATCCTTTTTGTCTAAATGCAAATTAATGGACACGAAAGCTTAAAATCGACTTCACGACAGAAGCGCAATCACACTGAAACGGTCAATAAACATTATAGGTTATTATTTATTGCATAAGAACGTTTCACCTCACTTTGGAAGCCTTGAAAACATTCAATATAATAATTTCGATTACAAAACAGTCTCAATGCTGGACAATGGTTTTTGCAAATATTTCCGTGCACATAACCTTAAATCGAAAAATTGTTTTGTTATACAATCTTTTACATGAAGATTTCCTTCACATCGGGAATATATTGTGTAATGATTGGAGTACCGCAGTTTCGTTAAAATATGTTAGAATATGTTAAACACTTTGGAAGCCTTGAAAACATTCAATATAATAATTTCGATTACAAAACAAATTTCTCAGTGCTGGACGATGTTTTTTAGCAAAAATTTCCGTACACTTATCCTCAAATCGAAAAATGGTTTTGTTATAAAATCTTTTATCTGAAGATTTCCTTCACATCGGGAATCGATTGTGTAATGATTGGAGTACCGCAGTTTCGTTTAAAAAAATATTTTAAACAGGTGACTAACAGATTAAAACATATCAATACAGTTGTGTTGGTTTTACTTCGCTAAAAGAATCCAAGTCAGGACACTGCATATTGCGTCAGCAGGCAATACTTTCCCTTTATAAAGTATAAATGTGTCGATATTCATTCAGACAGTTTCCAATTATATCCATGTGAGCTTTTGATTGAAAGGACCTCTTAGTGACAAGTACACATTAACAATAGTTTAATTTCATCGTTTTCGTTTTGACCATAGTTAAATTTGAAGACATTAAAGTTCTACAGTCGAGCTAGCAGAACCTAACATATTTGTTCTTTGTGGTATTATAATTTGACGTGAACATACGATCGGTGCTGCGATTTAGAAGGAGAACCTTAACTGCAAAATATCGATGTGACAATGTGTCAACACTTCATATAAGCGTTGGGTCTCAGTGGTACAATATCAAAGGACCGCCGCTTGGTTGACATCGGAGACTGGGAAGTCGGAGTGTTTGGGGACATGAATATTTGATGGCAAGAATGATAGTTGCCAAGACAAACTTGGTTTTATTGGATTAAGGAAAATGTCCACAAAAATTGGACACAACGTTTCGGTTATTATTCAACAGCGTGGTCAGTATCGGGGACTTCTTTTGGTTGTGGTGATCTTTGCGAACAAAGGAGATAGCGATACGGTTGCATGTGTTCTTTTATTCCGAGGCATTTGTCTAAACGCGTCCACGTTTTCGTTTATTCTACGTATCCTTCATTTGGAGTTAAGTAGCATACGTTCTCATTTACAGTTCTGAAATGTTCGTTTTGGCGATACCTCTCCCAATACTGATGCACGGGTAACTGGTTTTCTGTAAACATTAATACTATGAGAACGATATCATGTCAGAAGCATCATAAAGACCATTATATCTTGACGTAAATCAATTACAACGAAAGCTTAAAATCGACCCCACAAAACCTAACATCTGAAAGACAACAACTGGAAATATGTTTCTAACAGTAAGTATATTATGATTAATATTGCCAACACAACAGTTTTACCTTACGATCATACGGCATTTGTAATATACGAACTTTACCGCGACCGAAAGATTGTGTTGCGAATATTCAATACATCATCACGACAAGTATGTTTCACATTGCTGAAATTGTAATAAAGATATTAATGTGATAATCATTATAATTGTTCGTTGAATTTCTTCGAAAACAATTGTAATCCCATTTGGCTTGTTGTTTTTATATTTGAACGGCGGCTTCGTGGCCCATTTAATGCAATTATACTGGATATGATATACAAAATAGTGTGTTAGTATATCCTGCACACAGAGTCAAACACCATTTGAGACAGGAAAATCGTTAAAATAATGTGTTTTTTTACACTGAAGATATTAAAAAGTATCAATTATATGTTATAACAAAAGGACAAATATTTTAGACATATACGCGATCATTTTATACAACATGTATACAATTATCAACGGTAAAACAACTTGAAAATCATTCCTTCAATTTTGATGGATAAATTTGTCTCCTGAAAAATGATCCAATATGACTTACACGATTTTGGAAGAACATCTATAACAAGTTTGGTTCTACGCCTATTCATGCCTAAATTGGTACCATCCTACATAAATGAAAGCAAATGTAGGTGTAATCAATACATTTATAACGTTTAATTCGAACGATATGAAACTAATGTTTAATGCATGTTTACATAATACTCTTACGAAACAATTACATAAATAAGTTTAATCAAACTAGTTGATATTTAATATAATACATAAAAGTTGGACAACAGTTAAAAAATACTCATTACAAAGTATACCAGGATGTCACTCTTATGAATATGTTGTTGTTCAGATATCAAGAAACAAATATAAAAAGGGCTTACTCATTATTTCTAGGTGCGTCTTTGAAATGCAATGGCTTTGAACTCGTTACGAAAAGCAATACGATAGCGAAATATGAAAGCCTTTCCAAACACGTGTATTTGACGTTACTGACAAACTTATAGGTTAAACATTCCGGAAATCGCAACAATTTATTTAACCAAGCTCAACTTTAGATTGTACAAACTCATTTACTGAATAGTGAGTACATGTCTGGGGGTTGCATACATACTAACCATTTGCCATCATAGCACAATACACATGTTGTTATCGTAGAATGTTTATGTCCATTCTGATGAAAAAATCGACATAATAACGATTGGGATACGTTTAAATGATATCAGATATAATTTTAAATAATGCATTTAAGAATGCACAACAAGAGAACACACAAAGGTTGAGAATTGGCTGTTTTATTTAGGACTATTACATACATACAGAGTCACCATATCATTGTACGCATTTACAAACATTTACACGGAAATAACCTAACCATGATAATTCTCAAACTGGTTATGTGGAAACGATGTCCATATATAACCAAAGTCCCCATTTTAATCAATACATGTTCCAGATAGTTAGATAATGTCATTCAAGTGACAAAAACTCTTTCAGAGTTAACTCTTAGTATCATGGCTTTCGTTTTATCATGATGAAAACTCAATGGCACTATGGGTTTAGGGTCGAATTTATAGCAAACAACACTTCAATACTTCTGATTCGCTAATTGTAGTATAACAGGTTGAATCCACACAAAACAAATACGGCTTAGAAAAAAAACTTGATTGAGAATATGTGGCAACATTAGAACTTGTTGTCTTATATACGTGTTTCAAAATATTTAAGAAAATAACGTATACAGCATTATACAGTGATGTCTGTTATAGTGCATACAATATATAAATAAACCATGTACATCTGAACATACTTTCTCGTAAATGGGAGGACAATTTTTTATCTATAAGCTATGACACTATAGCAATGCATTGTGTATGATGTTTGATTTATTTTCCGAAATGTCAATGCGGACGGTCAATTTACGTACAAAATAGCGAAAACCCAATGCAAAATATCTTTCAGACAAATTGCTCAGTTCGCTTGAACATTGATAATGATTTGTTGCACACCATTGGGCTTTCAGAGATATTGCCAGACAATAAACATACAATAAAAGCTGAGAGAATATATATCTTTGTGACAGTGGCACTCGTTATTTTGCAACACTCTGTTGGTCATTGTCAAATTACAATCATATAAGGATTCCACCGAATTAGTTTTGATAGACAACAAACCCATTGACAATCGTGCAATACTCAGCGTATACGGGTTTATTCTAAAATTTAACATCCTAGTACAACGCACGCGCTTTAAAATGTCGAAGGGTTAGAACAAAATGATGAATACACTTGTGTTTTTAATTGGAAACACGATGCGTGCATATAATTAACTACACACCTTTTGACAGCTGTTGGTCTTAAAAATTAAGTTTCGGATATCAAGCATATACATGTACGATCACCCACTGATATCAACAATGTATTTGAACCACGTACGCTCGTTAGTGCATACAAATACAAACTCTTAATAATCTTAAGTAAAGAATTCGTATGTGTTAAAAAAATGAACTTAACAACATGTATTCCAAATACAAATAGTATTATGGGCAATAGTAATAACTGTGCATTTTGACATGTTTTGTTTGGATTTGATGAATGGCTATATTTTGTTTAAAAAATAATCACCATAGGTATCGTTGATGTATTCAGGCAACTACTTGCTATGCACAGTTCGTTTAAGAGTACACAACTTTAGCTTCAGAGACATCACCTAGACAGAAACATCCACCAGTCCTTATTTAAAGGCAAGTGACCGATTGCCTATACAACAAAGGGGTTTCAATACATATATACCGGTAAATCTAAAGCATAATGGTGTCTGAATATGTAGTATTTTGTGTTCAAATTATATTAAAGTATACCTTAATTCAACATTTAAAATATTCTCAATCTAAACAAGTGTATGTGTTATTATATTTACAATAAAAAACATATCGAATTTTAGTGATTTCAGATAGTATATGAAAATTTTATATATATGCCACTCTTTTTTCTACTTGATTAAATACATAGGAAAATTGAGACTAAAAACCTTTTCGTTATCAAATATTGAAGGTGCGTAATGTGTCCATCATAGCAATCAATTCTGCAGCTGAAATACGATTGTCTCCAAGTCTTTCTAATAAATGTCTAAGATCGCTAGACATCGGGGTTGAAAATGCTGTTGGGCAGAGCAACACTTTGAAGAACAGTTTGTATATGAACTTCATGTTTTGTTTCGCATTAAAACCTACGCACAACCCTTTGTGGCATGGAATTGCAAACTCATAGCACTTATAAGGTCTTTCAAAAGTTGCATTAATATGTTCTACTTCGTTTACATAAACCGAACAAGATGGCTGGTTGAGCTTTTCGATACAATTACGTACTTCTCTTTGGTGCCGTGTGACCATTTTTACAGCTTCAGACATCCCTCTAAAATCATCCAAGAGAGTTTGTTTGGGAACGCCATGGCCTATTTTTCTTTTTAGATCGATTTCGTGAATATTTTGACAGTTTATGAGGTACGTACGTGTATACGTAGGTGTATAAACTCGTTTTTGAATTGGAAATGCTTCGTTGACAACATGACCGTTCCTGACCAATACTGGTTCTATATCAACTTGTGATTTGATGTAATATTCACGAATCAATTGCAGTAAAGTAAAAAAACGTGTCTGACCATTGTTCCTTTTGTGCATTAGTCTACTTATAAGAAATGTAACTTTTTCCAGTTGAATTTCAAATTTTCCGTCGATTCGATAGTTTTTAATCGACGTTCCCGTTTGCGCAATATCCTGGAACACGTATTCCAGCATGCGATATGTCACGCATGCGTACATAAACAAGACAACAAGGACGTAAGATTTGCTAATTCTCTTGACTAGCACACACCCAACCATACTTGACACTGAAAAATACAAAGGGGACATAATTCCTTTAAATAAACAGAATTTATTGCCGGTCTTTAATGCTGAAATACAAACAATTCAAACACCAAGTTATTTATTGTTTGTCTGATCTAACAGGATTATCTTAAGCTATCTTTTTATAGTTAAATTAGATGTAACGGTTAATTGGTAAAACACATTATTGTGTAGTTGTAAAAGCTTTAAAGGAAAATGTAATTGGAACTTAATAACATATATTTTTTAACACTACCATCAACTCTTAAATAATACTTTGAACCATTTGCAAAAGCTACTTAAGCCAGCTTTTCTTAAAATCAATTTCAGAACGTTTAAGTTATTAGGGCCATACCTTCAATATTCAAAATGTTTCAGAGGGTAGCAACAGCAAAATTATGTTATCTTTTGTTTGCTGTTTTTATCAAACCACTACGGTGATAAACTTTGATAATTTTTTATATATCTGATAATAAAATGTCTGATATATGTTTATATTAGAGCAGTAGGCATTGCTATCAGGACAGTTGACATATCAGGACGGAATGCATTGATATCAGGACGGAAGGAATTGATAGCAGGACAATATGCATTTATATCAGGACAGTTGACATATCAGGACGGACTGCATTGATATCAGGACGGAAGGCATTGATCAGAACAGTAGGCATGTATATCAGGACAGTACATATCAGGGCGGAATGCATTGATATCAGGACGGAAGGCATTGATCAGAACAGTCGGCATTTATATCAGGACAGTTGACATATCAGGACGGAATGCATTGATATCAGGACGGAAGGCATTGATATCAGAACAGTAGGCATTTATATCAGGACAGTTGACATATCAGGACGGAAGGCATTGATATCTGGACGGAATGCATTGATATCAGGACAGTTGACATATCAGGACGGAATGCATTGATATCAGGACGGAAGGCATTGATTTCAGAAAAGTAGGCATTAATATCAGCGAACGTTTGGAGGTATGTCACAATACTCAGATAGAAGAGGGAAATAATGATTTAAGTTAGAAATGACAATGCAACAACACACACAATCCCCGTTGTGTTGTTTTGGATGATACTTTTTAAAAATAGGTTAGGTTTTCTTTGCCATAGTCGCTTTATTTTCGGTTAAGACCTCAAATTCGCAGTGATTACATACTTTTAATGGGGACGTACATGTATCATGTAGAGATAAAGAACGACTCGCTGTTTATTTATACGAAATCTCACCTGATATCTTAGAAACTATAGCGTAATAACCTGTTTTTATATATTCTCCATACAAAGTTGTACATCATTTGAATCGATGACGAGTATAAATAAATATGTTTTATTGTTAAATACACTTAGATGTATACTTGTTGATTGTATAATGAGAAGATGAGAAAACATTAATAGTTAAGAACCTATCGAGCTTAGGTTCAAAATACTTTGTAATACATCATTTATTATTATATAATAGTCATACTTCCATTAGTAATATTAATAATAGTAATAATAATAATAATAATAAAAATAATAATAATAATAATAATAATAATAATAATAATAATAATAATAATAATAATAATAATAATTATCATTATTATATTTATTATACTAATAATAATCATTATAAAAATAACACAATAAATAAATAATAATACCTGTTGAAAATAGTCCAGTAGTCGATAAAATGTGGATCAAACGCACAATTATTTCAAGGTTCACGCAACAATTGCTCGTCGACAGTCGGCGATTGACTGAGAACAGCTGAAGTTGTCCAATATTGAAATAGCTTGAAGGCTTCCTAAGGACTGAGCTATTTGTTCCCGGTCATTGCCGCAGCGCGGTAATATTGAATTAAAAGTGGAAGTAAAGGGCGAATACAAATGACTTCAATCTGTCTACAGAGATACTTGCTGGTACTTGATTATGTGTCTGGCTTTACATTTTCTGGATTTTGTCTGCTAGAGAAAGGAAAAACAAACATGAGCTAAGAGTAGTGAAGTTAAAATAAGTGAATATATTGTTTCAATCCATGTACCGATATCCGTAATAACAATTGCCAGAGTGTTAGATTATGTGAATGTTATCACTAAGCAATGTCTTGATATTATTTAAATATGTTATATGAAATCGTATGCCACTTTATACAAACTTAAGTTAGTTATGCACGAGAACGTACATTTTAGAGAAATATTTTGAAAAATAGTGACGTCGATTACAAAAACGACGCGCTTTAAAACGCAACCAAGCGTTATTTTCTTAAAAGAAAACTTCAATGAACAAATGAATTCTTAGCTATTGTAGATACTTTCGTGAAAATCAATTCGAAAACAGACGCATTACATGTATTCTATTTTTTTTTATTAACGGCAAGAAAAACAGAACGTACAAACATATCAATATCGGCAAATGATTATTTTAGAATCTGCGATCAACAATGAATTATTTTCCATACATTTATCTTACATAATGTGAATTTTCCTTAAAAATAAATAAGAAAAACAAAAGCATCTTTTTTACAAAATATGCAATAACACGGCAAACCTGTTCCATCTGCCCTTTACAGCACCCTGAGAAGTAAATTATGGAAAGCTTTCACACCGACACCGTGTATAAACCCCTTATGCGTTGTTCATGACCAAGTAGGTATAACGAGTGCACGAGGGTGTGCTAAACTGTTACAAAAAGTAAAACCATAACACGACAACTTTGTGTAAAGGACCATAACTCGTGTAATCTGTTACCTTTTTTGAACAATTATTTTCAAACACAAAAAAACATTCATTTTTTTTTACCTGCAAAAAGGTGCACATTTGTCCCATGTTTGATACTGATATAGATTTCATTATCTTACAAAACCGGCGCATGTCATAGTCAAGATTGAATAAACATGGTTTGCTTTATTGCGTTAAACGTAAAATTGTTGTTGAGTGTTGAGGGACCCCGGACCAATTTAAAACCAACATGCATAATAAGACTACGCCGCAAATTTGTGATTACACGGAGATACACACGCAGCCTCGTGTACGATATGTTGTAGCATAAACAACCAGATAAACATATAATTTTGAAATTCACAAAAAATCAATTTAGTATTGAAGCTGACTAAAATTAATGGCAATTAATTTAAAATGTGTCTATCGTCCAAAATCCCATTTAGAGTTCCAAGTCTAATTTGCTCCTGTATTTAATTATCACAAACCCAGGAAAATGCAATAAGGCAATCCGACCGTATAGTTGAGGAAAAGGAGAATAACTTACAACATATCAACAATTCGGTTTGTTCTCATCCTTTTCTAGATTGCAATACCACTGTGTGTACTATTCTGATTGTACCGCTGGTGTTTAAAACGCAAATATATTAATAAAAAAATCAAGATTGTCATGATGTCCGAAAGAGTTTGATCAAGAACTTCATGAGTAGCCGAAAAGGGTATTTACAAAATGAAGAAATAAGACGTGTTTTATTTACACAGATTTTGGTGGTACACTTGTTCATGCAAACAGAATTGAATCAATCTTATGGTCATTCACATTCTCCACAAGTTTGGTCAAGATTAGATGTGAAATAAAGCTTGCATGCTGTTTCAGGGCAATGTTTATTTTTATTCTCTCGGAAAGGCGAATGTTGCTGGTGTTTCTATTCCGGCCTAGTCCATTATCAAAAGGATCAAAGATTAAATGGTCATTCACAAACTTGCACGTTTGGTGACAATTGCAAAACAGTAGGTTTGTCTTGCGTCTGTTGTAAGACTTTTGGTGGCAAAAGACGTACAACATAGGTCACATTTCAGAAATTCATAATTTATATATTTACAAGATATTACTTATTTATAGGGGGTTTTCAAAGATACACTTTCACTTTTTAAACACATTCGTTTCAAAAGGATTCGCAAACCTTCTCCAAAA
Organism: Dreissena rostriformis; assembly: GCA_007657795.1. Lineage (NCBI taxonomy): Eukaryota > Metazoa > Mollusca > Bivalvia > Myida > Dreissenidae > Dreissena > Dreissena rostriformis. The sequence goes on from VMBQ01003369.1 coordinate 48,600, forward strand.
AAGACAGAACTGCTTGTTATTAATATTAAGTTGTATGCGTGTATTAAAATGCCACTATTTTGAAGATCGCCCCCGTGTAACCCATTTATTCTCCGCAACACAGTTATACTTCTCGTTGACAAGTGTTACTTCTGTCTCTAGAGATAGGCTTCGCATCGATTGGACGCGATACGTTGACAAATCTCATTACTGGGAGTTTCGCCTGTCGACAGTGAAGAAAACTAATTCACTTTTAATTCCTTATAAATGACCGGAGTTAAACCTTTCTCCAAACGTTTTTGTTCACCGCGAATACATCTTTTTACAACATAAACGAAAAAAGCTAAATGCCGATGTTTGTATCAATATTTGTTGAAGAACTTTTGGGTTTGCATATAGTGATATGTAACTCATTTTTTCTTCACGTATTGCATATACATATCTTACAAATCACGTGGTAATTTAAGTGCAATTAACTAACAAAGCCGCTGGCTACACTTGTTACAGGGTATATATTTAGTTTCATACTCAATTAATTCACATAAGTTCAGCCGAAGCGATATTATCTAGGCAAACACATTGACAAACTTTCTGGTTTCGTAATATAAGCGAAACGGAACTGGAAGGTCATGATGACCCAACGGTTCACCTGAGTACTGAAAAGGATGAAGAATAAGCTGTTATCAAGTATCGAACTAGGTTGGAAATATACTGTCTGAAATTATGTGTTACGTTGAAAAAGCGCAATGACGATGTATGTAGCAAACAATAAAAAGTAAATTAGCTGATTTCAGTTAAAGCTTCAAATGCATTTCATTTGTGGCCATATAAAACAAATACTGAAATATGTGGCGGACCACTCATAACACAACTATTGGATACTTTAGTCATTGTTAAAATAAGAATAGTAAAGTATTAAAGTAATCATTTTACATATTGCCATTGAAAAACAGTATTCCTTCTGTGAGATAACATTATTATCATACTGCTGTATTAAACAGATATATTTCTTGAGATCCATAAAAAACACTTTAAAGATAAGCGTTTAGAGTAAAAATGTATGACACTTAAGGTCTAGAGTGAATAAAAAGAACACATTACTTAATACGAATGTGTTGTTTTCGGTATTATACTCCAGACATTTACAAAACGTCTTCGATGTTTGCTTTAAAAGACTCGTTGATTGGTGATATATTCTGTTAAAGAAGATGTTTAGTCCCACATACAAGCAGAGGTACATTTGTAGATGACGTCAACTTCGTATATAACCGAGACGTTGAGTATTGAATGACATTCACTTTAAATTGCAACCATGTGGTTTTCCCAGCCATCTGCTGCTTGATTTTATTAAAAAAACATTATATATGGCTATTCAACGCAACTAGTCGTATATAATTAGCATCTCAGAATCGGTGTGACGCAATAATATGTTGATATTGTTCAACAAACGATAAAGCGGTTCACGTTTTCGTTTATTGTTTTTCGAGGCCTTTTAAACGACCAGCAATGCCTGAAACCTACGTTTATGCATCCCCACTTACAGTTCGACAGCGACAGCTTACTTTTTACCTGTTTTAAACTATTGACGGACCATTGGTTAACATTGCCATTAATCAGACATTGTCGCTGGATGAACAATTATGTGTCAGGAATAACGGTTTTAATACCTCAACCCTTTTATCTCAACACAAATTTATGGCGATAATAGCTTTAAATCGACTTTATGACGGAAGCACAATCACACTCAAACGATTAATCAACAGAATATGTTTTTTTTTATTGAGTAAGGTTCTTTAACCTCAAACTGGATTGTTTCAAAACATTGAGACCATCTGTCAATATGGCAATTTTGATAACAAAACAGTCGCTATGATGGATGATTTCGTAGCAAAAAAATTGCAGTTCACGTATCCTCAAGTGGAAAAATAATTTAGTTGAAACTTTGTACATGTATGTTTCCTACAAATGGGGAACACATAGTTTCATATCTATGATTCGATGACAACAGTTTCGTTGAACTATTTTAGAATGTTTGTAACAAGTGACTTGCGGATTAAAACATAGAATTAGAGTTGTGTTGGTTTTACTTTGCCGCGAGAAACCATTTCAGACATATTGCGTTAACCCTAAATAAAACCACGTAATAACTTATGAACGCGTCAATATTCCTTCAGAGAGGTTCAAATTATATCATTATGCACTTTTATTGAATGATCCTGTGAATGACAAGTACACTTTAACTATAGTTTAATGGCATCGTCTTCGTTCCCGTTTTGATCAGAGTAGAAATCGATGACAGAAAAGGATTAAAGTCAAGCTCCCCGAAACTTATACATATAACATTTGTTATTTGTGGTATTATAATTTGACGTAAACAGAAGATTAGTGATAGCGATTTGAAAGAAAAACACAACTGGAAAAAATCTGTGTCAACACTGTGTCAACTCTTCATATAAGCGTTGGGTTTCAGTGGTACAATATCAAAGGACGGCCGCTTCGCTGACAACGGAGATTGGAAAGTTGAAGCGTTGTAGGACATGAATATTTGATTGCAATAATAATTGTTTCCAAGGGATAACGGTTTAATTGGATTAAGAAACTGTATTCACCAAACCCGGACGCAATGTTAAGGTTATTAACAACGACGTCAGTTTCGGAGATATGTCTTGTTGTGGTGATCTTTGCGAACAAATTAGATAGGGATATGGTTCCATTTTTTTGCGTGGCATTTGTCTAAAAGCGACGAATATTCCGTTTATCCTAGATTTCAAGGTTCTATGAATATTTCCATTAATACGATAATGGTTGGTATGAAAGCAGTATCACTTCAGAAGCAATATTAAGACATATCCGCTATATTTAGACGCAACTCTGTTACAATTAAAAGCTTAAAATTGACTCCACAAGACCGAACATGTGCCAAACGATAAATGGCAATATGCTTGTAAGCGGTCAAACAGTAAGTTTTTCCAGACTTAATATTGCCAACACAACAGTTTGACATTACGATCATACGATATTTGTTACATATGAATTCTTGCACGACCGAAAGATTTGGTTTCAGACATTGAATACATCACCACGTTTAACATAAAGTATGATTAAAATTGCAGCACAAATTATACTCAGTACACAATCCAAAGTAAGCGATGTTGAAACATATGTACATTGCTTATTGATTGACCAGATTGCAATCATTAGCAGTGTCCGATATGATATCCAATATGGTCGTGAGACAATTCTCGACAAATAGTCAAATACCAATTGATACACGAATATCGTGAAAAGATTGTGTATTTTACACTGACGATATTATAAAAGTATCAATTCCATTTTATAATATGCAAATGGAAACGTCTTTTAGACATACAGTCAATTATTTCATAAATCGCGTAAGTATATAATGATCAACGGTAAAAATAAGTCTTGCAAAAAAATCCTTTTATTTTCCTGAATAATACTTATTTTTCGACTACTGAAACATTTACAAATAAGAATTACGTTGTTTTGGAAGAACATCGACAAACATCATGTAACATAATTGTTACAATACCTTTCCCCCTATCAATGCTATTATTGTACTGGTAGATTTGATTCCTTCATGACGGTTCGAATGAAACAACTAGTTCCATTGATATACGATTTCTATTTTTTCATTAAGAATGGCTCAGCCAGTGACGGAAAATAGCGAATGTACCAATACAATAAGAGCCAATATTGGCTTCGTGTACATTGTTCTTGTTTTTTTTCTAGCTTGGGAAGATTGTGCATAACCAAACTTACCTAATATGACTATACAACACTGAATGGACAATGCATTACAGATGTATACTAATTTAAAGTTAACCTCATTTTATGTACGTTTCAAATTAACCATGTTTTGATGTAATCGCATATGTGTGTTCTGTGTGATAATAAAGATAATCTGATTATGCTTCAGTCGAAAAAGACTATTCTATACTAATAACGTTATACCAAAGTAGCTGTAACCTATATATCGCATCGCGTTTATATTGAAAATCATACTATAGTTAACAATATGATTGTGATGTAAACGATTCGAATTTTAACGCAAATTAAAAAAGGATAACTGTGTAAAGATAAGCATTGGACTTTGTGGCATTTGGTAAGAAAAACAAACACTACACGTAGACATGGCTTAATGCCTCATGCATCATGTATGAATTAAAGAAAATATAGGTATCATCAAGTTTTTTTTTTATAAAATGTACTTTGAGCTATTTGAAAGTAATGTTTTATTGAGTTTTACATAATTCTCTTGCGAAACAACGACATAAAAACAGTTCAATCAATCCAATACATAAAAGTCATATTACAGTTCAGACAAGACCATTTTAAAGTATACAAGGCGTCACTCTAGTGAATAGTTCGTGGTAAAGATATCAAGAAGTAAAGATAATACATATACATATTAAGGATTTTTTTTGGCTGATCTTTGACACGCAATTGCTTCGATATCATTACTATATATTTCAATCCAAAATCCCTGTGTAATCAATAGTTAGATAAATGTCATTTGAATAAAAAAAAGAATAAACGCTTAGGGTCATGGCTTTCGTTTAATCATGCTAAAAATCAATGGCACTTAGGGTTTAGAGTCGAAGTCATAGCACTCTACACAACAACACTTCAGACTAATTCGCTGAATGTAGTATAACAGGTGGAATCCAAACAGAACAATCACGGCTAAGGGCTAAGAAAAAACAACAACTCACAACGGAACTATATGGCGGAATAACAACGTGTTGTCTATTAATTGTGTTTCAAAATATTGATTTAAACAAAGTATACAGTATTATACGTGAAGTCCGTTATTGCGTAAAAACACAACAAACAAAGCATACAACTGATACTTCTTTTCTGTGTATGTTTGGACAAATGCACTGCGGACCTATAGACGGTCAATTTACGTACCAATAAGCTGAATCGAATGCAAAATATCTTTCAGAAAAAAATACTCAGTTTGCTGGGGCATTGGTAATGATTTGTTGCACACCATGGGGTTTTCAGAGACATTTCCAGACAAGAAACATACAATTAAAGCTGATATATATCTTAGTGACAGAGACATTCATTATGCATCTACACTGTGTTGGTCATTGTTGTATAACAACCATATACGAGTTACACTAAATTATTGTTATAGACAGCATAACCGAACACTATCCGACGATTCCCAATGTATGCTGTTCTATTCTAAAATGTAAAATACTAGTACAAGGCCGACGCTTTTATGTATAAAATACAGAACACAATTGTGAATACACCTGTGTCTTTTCATGGGAAACACGACGCTTGCATACATTCAAGAAAGACATGTTGACAGCTTTTGGTGTCAAAAATAAAGTTGCGGATGTACAGGATATACCTTTACAATCACCCACTTATATCTACAATTGAAATAATCCGCGTCAGCACATTTTAGTGCATACTAATACATACTCTTAATATTCTAAACTTTAATTGAGTACTTTTTGTTTACAAAACTATTTAACAACATGTATTCTAACGTCACATAGTTTTATCGGCAAACGATATTACCATGAATGTTTTGTTTGGCTTTGATGTGTGGCTATGTTTTGTTTACAAAATAAACACCAAAATTATTGTTGATGTATTCCAGCAACTGCTTGCTATGTACAGTTATTTTAAGAATACAGAAATTCAGCTTCAGAGATATCACCTGGAGAAAAACATCCGCCGGTCCTTAATTAAAGGCCTGTGACCGATTGCATTTACAACAAAGGGGCTTCAATACATATATATCGGTAAATCGTAAGCATTAAGGTGCGTAGAAAATACTTTATATATTTTATTAAAACTCTATAGTAGAATACAGTACTTCAATTCAAAATTTAAAATAATGTTTATCAAAACTATGTTTAGTGTTTCATTTTTCATTGTTTCACTACAAAGCACATTGAACTTCAGTAATTTTATAAAGTATTTAAAGATTTAAATATAGGCTTCTAAATGTTTTGTTTTGCTTGATTAAATATATATATATATATATATAAATTGAAACTATAAAACTTTCAAATATATGTAGTATTGTACCTTTATTCATTATTCAAAATAATCTTAATCGAAACTATATTATGTGATACTATTTTTACAATGCAAAACTTTAGTGATTTCAGAAAGTATTTGAACAATTCAATATATGCCACACACTGTGTAGTTTACTTAATTAAATATATGGCAACATTGGAATTAAAAAACTGTTGGTAATCAAATATTAAAGGCGCGTAATTTGTCCAGTATAACAATTAATGCTTCAGCTGAAATACGATTGTCATCAAAACTGTCTAATACATATCTAAGATCGCTAGAAAGCGGGTTTGGAAATGCCGTTGAACAGAGCAACACTTTGAAGAACAGTGTGTACATAAACGTCATATTTTGTTTCGCATTAAAACCAACGCACAGTCCTTTGTGACATGGAATACCAAACTCACAACCCTTATTAGGACTTTCAAAAGTTACATTAATATTTTCTACTTCGTTGACATTAACCGAACAAGAAGGTTCCAAGTTATCCACATCATCTAGATCTATCATTTGCACTGAACCATTAATCATTAAGAAATGCTACTCTTTAAAGTCTCGAATTCGCAAAGAACCAAGGGGTGAGAATTCAAGATAATGGAAAAAATCTAGCAAAATGCCAGCTATACTGATTTTTTTCCCCGCCAAGTAAAGGTTTGCAGACTGTACACAGAGATCCCCGTTCCTAGTTCATATACGCTGATCACTCCTCGTGCACTGAGATCCATTGAAACACTTTCTTCGTTTCGAACGCAGTAGCCAAGAAGCTTGATAAATCCTGGATGACTGAGTTGCTCCAACAAAAGAATCTCCTTCATAAGTCTCATATAAGAGAACATGAAGCACTTAGCGCGTTGATTTAGGAACTCTGAATCTGATTGGTTAAGTTTTTCGATACAATGACGTACTTTTCTTTCAAATTGGTGCCGTGTGACCATTTAAACAGCTGCAGGTATCCCTCTAAAATCACCCAAGATAGTTTGTTTGGAAACGCCGTGACCTATTGTCTCTTTAGATCAATTTCGTGAATATGTGTACAGTTAATGAGGTATTTACTTGTAATCGTAGGTTTATAAACTCGTTTTTTAATTGAGATTGCGCTGCTGACATCATGCAGTTCACTGAACAATAAAGGTTTTATACCTACTTCTGATTTGATGTTATGCTCACGAATTAGTTTCAGTAGAGTTAAATAACGTGAATGCATATTGTTCCTTTGTTGCATTACTTTACTGATAAGACATGCAACATTGTTCGGTTGGATTTAAAATTCCCCGTCAAAGCGATAGTTTTTAATCGGTTGCCCGTTTTTGCACTGTCCTATTTAACGTATTCCAGCATGCGATATGCCACGCATGCGTACAACAACAAGACAACGAGGGCGTAGGATTTGCTGATTCTATTGACTAACACAAAGCCAATCATACTTGACACTAAAATATACAAATGGGAAAAACTTGTTTTAAATAAACGTTATTTATTTACTGTCTCTGATGCTGAAATAGAATAATATTAGACACACATTTATTTATTTTTGGTCTGATCTAACAGGATTTTCTTAAGCCCACTATTTTCGAATTAAGTAAGATTTAAATTGAAAATAAAAAAATAATAGTGTAAGGTACAAGATGTAAATAAAAATGTAATGGGGCATTAATAAAATAAATACAATTTTGAACACTACCATCAACTCTTAAATAATACATTGAACCATTGGAAAAAGCTACTTCAACCAGCTTTTCATAAAATCGTTGTAAGAACTGTTAAGTTATAAAAGCCAGATCTTCAATATTCACAATGTTTCAGAGGGTATCTGAAGCCAAAACAATTTTTTTCTTTTGTATGCTATTTTTATCAAACAACAACGGTGATGGTTTAATTAGTTTTATATATCCGATATTAAGATGCCTTATATATGTTCATGTCAGGGCAGTAGAAACTGATCTCAGGACAGTAGGCATTTATATCAGCGAATGTTTGGAGATACGTCACAATACTCAGATTCGCTAATGAAATAAGAATTTAAGTTAGAAATGAAAATCTAACGAAACACATAATTCAAAATATGAAAATTTAAGACACAATTAGAAACAACAACAACACATTTACAATTTATGGTGTGTTGTTGTTGATGACTATTTTACAAATACGTTAGTCTAGTGCACATAAAATCATGCAAAACATGTCAAACGTGATACAACTTATAAAATGGATAATGTCATCTGAACTGGCCAAAAAAGGGCATCTTCTGTCACAATCAGAGCTAATGGCCTACAGAGCTACTCCTTCTCGGTCATTGCCGCAGCGCGGTAATATTGAATTAAAAGTGGAATAACAGAGCGGATACAAATGACTCCAATCTGTCTACAGAGATACTTGCTGGTACTTGATGATGTGTAGGGCTTTACATATTATGGATTTTGCCTGCTAGAAAAACGAGTCAAACATGAGTACCGAAGTTAAAATAAGTAAATATATTGTTTCAATTAGTGTACCGGAAACCGTAATAAAATATATCCAGATAAACCCCTTATGGATAGTTCATGACCTAGTAGGTAAAACGAGTAACAACAGTGGGCACGAGGGTGTGCTAAACTGTTACAAAACGTAAAAAACATAAAACGACTATTCGTGTGAAGGACCATAAATCGTGTTATCTGTGTTGAAAATTTGTGTTCAAACACAAAATAAAAATATTAAATTAAATGTATGTGTTTTGCCTGCATAAAGGCGCACATTTGCCGCATTATTGATACTTAAATAGATTTCACGATCGCATAATCTTTGAATGCTGAGGGACGGTGGGCAAGTTTAACACCAACAGGTATAATAAGTTTACGCCGCAAATTTGTGATAACACTGCGAAACACACACGCAGCCTCGTGAATATATGTTTGTATTAAATTTAGAAAGGAATATATTCACTTAGTACGGTCGGCATGTCAACTGCAAATAATGTACTTAGTGCAATTATTACAACATGAAAATATATTATAGCATAAAGTACCAAATTAACTTATAACTAAAATTCTATTGAGTATTAAAGCTGACTAGAATTAATGGCATCCAATTTAAACTGTGGCTATCATCCACAACTTCATTTAGAGTTCTAAAAAATATTAATTTGATCCTGTATTTAATTATTGCAAACACGGGAACAGGCAATAAGGCGACCAGGCCGTATAGTTGAGGAAAAGGAAATATAACAAAATATCAACAATTCTGATAATTCTAATCCGGTTCTAGAGCGTAATACGATTTTGTTTACTATTTTGATTATAATGTAGACGTTTGAAACGCAAATATATTTATCCCATCTTCACCGTGACATTGACGATATAACACCCAATGGTATAAACTTATCTTTATCCCACCTTGTTGAATAAACCTGTCCCGTGAACGGACTACTTTTGGGATGTATACATGGAATTCATGTTTACTTTTCAAATCAATATACCGTATATAAATACAAGCCGAATTTCCATTTAGATTTATCTCAAAACCGGCTTTCCGTACTTTTATTTTTCATTCAATTGATTGCGCAATTAATGACGTAGCTCGTGTGACGAAATTTCTGTGACGAAACACACAAGTTAAATTTTGACTCTCTGGATTTTAAGATGGGCAAGTCGGACGTGTTAATTTATTTAACAGTAAAATATTTATTAAAGCATCGAACAAATCCAAAACGTATTTCGGATTGTGTGGTTGTAATGCATAATTGTAAAATTCGATATTAATAAAATAACTCACTTTGATAGAAGTACGGTTTCGAAAATTGTGTTTTGGGTCAGAACAAATTCAAGCGTTATTAAAAAAAATAGTGTGGTTAAAACAGATGTCGAAAACAGGGATTGAAGAACAGAAAATGGAAGTACATATCGTTGTTACTGTATTTTTATACGGATTGAATTAATGTGCTCATTGAGGTAAGATTGTTTTTATACCAAATGTCGATGAAGAAATCAATTTTGTTGTGTGTGCAGAAGTTTTATTTCGCCATAAAAGCAAATAAACTGACAAACATAAACATGGTAATAACACAACTTTAGTGAGTAGAACAAGAGCAGTAGATGTTTAACTTTTTTATGCCAGTTAGTAAAAAGTGTGTAAAAAGAAGAGTTGTTTATAGACTAAAATTTAAATTATCGGCGGGCAAAAATGCTGAATCATGCCTGACGTAAGTTCAAAATGGCAGCCGTTCCTTTGTTTATTGCAGTGATGAAACTAGAATTTTAATTTGAACAAAAGCGTTTGTGTTCTACTTGAGTGTGTAACATTTGGAATGCTGATTAAATTTGAATCTAGGCATATAGCGATATTTTGTCGCGTTACTCTTCTTTTATCTGGAATTCTTAAGGACTATTTCGAGTTCCGTAAACGGGAAAGATCACAATTAATATTACTACGCATTGTTAGATTCAGTTAATTTAATTTGTTTTTGCTTTTATTTTATCAATTAAAGACTAAATAATTGACGACTACGAAAATTGATGGGATAAATAGAATACTAGGATTAGCGTTGAATACAGAGAAGTTTATGTTGCTCGGCTCGAACACCGAAAGCGCTCGCCAAGGCTCGCGCCCCCGGCGTTCTTAGCCTCACAGCATAAACTTCTCTCTATTCAACGCTTACCTAATATTCTCTATTTATTAATTAATCAAGATGGTCATGATGTCCCAAACAATTTGATCGAGTGCTACATTATTAGTCCAAAAGGGTGTTTGCAAAATGTAGAAACAAGAGGTTATTTATTTACACAGATTTTTGAGGGAACACCTTTAACATGCAACTACAATTAAATTACTCGCATGGTCATCCACATGCTGCGCAAGTTTGGTCAATAGTAGATGTGAAATAAAGTTTGCATAATGCATAAGGCCCATATTAATTGTTTTCTCGTCAGAATGGGGAATAACGATGGAGTTACCATTCCGATCTAGTCCATTATCAAAAGAGTGTAACAGTGAGGTATGTTGTAAGAATATTGTCAAAAGACGAACGCCATATTGCACATTTCAAAAATTAATATACAATATGACATTATTTTATAACGTAGTTTCCAAAGATACACCTGCACTTTACATACAAATTCATTGCATACGGATTGGCAAACATTTTCCTAAAAACGACAACACGTATCATTAATTTTAAGTCTTTTGCGTTTATTAAAATGTCACTATTGTGAAGATGTCGATGTAACCCATTTACTCTCCTCAACACTGTTACACTTCTCATGCACGCGTGTTACTTCTGTCTAAAGAGATAGGCTTCGCAACAATTGAACGCGGAAAGGTTACACATCCCATTACTGGGGTTTGCGCCTGTTGAAAGTAGAGAACACTAATTCGCTTTAAATTCCTAATAAACGACCGGAGTTAAACGTTTGTTATAACTTTTTTTTACACATCAAACACATCTTACAAAGAAGTGAAATAACGATGTCGGTAGTACTATTTGTCACAGAACTTTATCATTCACAGTTCATTTATTGTTCATCATTTTTTCTTACGTATTGCATATGCATATCTACTATATCTCGTGGAAATACAATTAATTATGGCAAGCAAAGTCTGAAATGGTAACAGGGTAAAGATTGATATAAATACCCAACTAATAAACACAAGTTCAGCCGAAGCGATATGTTTCTTTGTGACACATGACCACACTGTGTGTTTTTGTTATAAATGCGAAACGGATCAAGGTCATGGTGACAGAAGAGTTTCCCCTGAGTACAGACAACGATTAAGAATGAGCTGGTGTGAAGTCTAAATATAATATCTGAAATTATCTGTATAGTTGGAAAAAAGCTATTATATTTAAGCTGCATGACCTACCCTTTATCAAAAAAATATCATTAGATTAGTATAAATACGTAACTCCTATGTATATTGAATTGTTTATGCTAATGATGCATACAATGGTCGAAACAGATTTAGACTTGAAATAGATAAAATAAACAGAACTGACGTATTTGTTCAATACATTTTAATTCTCACATTAAATAAGAATTGGCATACTGACATAACCATGATCTCGCAGTTTCGAAGGAGTTAAGTATTACTACGTAATGATGAAAACGTAAATAATACGATACACAACAATACACATAACGCTATTGGACTTCAAAAGAAATGTTATTGGCAATCGGTGTTAAAATTAATATTTAGACTCAACCCGAGTTAAACTGGGCAAACGGCATATCAACAACACTTATGTTTTTATCTCACTAAAATGATATGTTAAGGCTTTTATTGTATCAAAAACCTAAATTCAAAAAATATAACCTGTATTTTTAATGAAGGGCATACGAGGAAATACGCTCAAACAGATGGCATATTTGATCGAATTGTTAAACAAAACGGATTCAAATCCCAAATAAGTACTTATCTGCAACAGAAACAAAAACTGAAAAAAACAAAACGATTAGCCATAACTGCTTAATAAATATCGCAATAATGTATAAATACAAATGACGAACAACAACAAGACGTTACATTTTATTTTTGTGAAAGCAGTCGTTTCAAACTACTTAAAATGTCATGTAAATGACAAAGCGCGCCATTTTGTACAAGCTAGCAAAAAGAAAGATTTTCTGTACACGCATCAATACTAAAACCTACGATAAACGTTGTGAAACTCATCTTTTCCACCGAATTAAACGGCAATCTTGTAAATTGTCTCTTGAAACAAAGGTGTAAAAGACCAGAACTAAAATTTGAGTATTTTTGCATTACAGTCTACTTGCAGTTTAAATAAATAGCTGTATGGCATTCAGAATTGGAAATTGGATTAAACAGAGCACTTCGCGGAGAGGGGCTCAATGTTCCTTCTCTTCTATGTGCTATATTGCTTTTTCCTGGCTTCAGCTTTTTGCTACAACGGAAGAAGTTTGAATTGTTTTATTTACACGATTTAAATGCAAATGGTGTAAAGAAACAATACGTTATAGTATAATAAAGTGTAATTTACATTACGTGGAAACAATTAAACAATATTTTAAAGTCAAGGGAATTATTCAAAATTGATTAACAGTTTAAAACTAGCATTTATATAGTTGTATTAAAAAATATGTGTTTTATACATTATAGCGCACAGTTAATATAGTTTTACGTAAAATTCCAAAACAAATATTGCACGTTTTTAAATGAGAATTCATCGTGTTTCTGTCTGATAATCTGTCATCTTAAGTAATTTAGTAATTGCTTTAGCAATAGAGGTCAAAACATACAACACACCACCAAGTCTGGTACACTTGTTCATCATATCATAGTATGAATGTCTCAACTTTGGCAGCAGGGCCTTAGAGTCGCCATCGCCGTTTTGTTTTACAAGGAAATATTTTGACAAAGGAGAAAACTCGAAAACATATCACGATCGATGACACTTAAAATAAACTGGTAAGTAAATATTTGAATAAATTTAATAAACTGAGTTCATTTAGACGACATCAACTAGGAATCAGAGCGAGAATGTAGCAGGGCATCAAGATTTAAAAGCGTTTTCAAAATTCCAGTATTGGTTTTCAAGAGAAACTACGAACATCTCAATAACTGTTAAGTATACCATCACTACAAATGTGTATATCACAGTAAGGGCTAAATGTTGTATGTTGCTTGTCTGTTTTTGCGAACTAAAATATTATCGGGAATACAAAGCTATTCATTAAACATCTCGTTGGCTCTTATTGTAAATCCATTAAAAGATCTACCCATTTGCACACTTACGGAATGATGAAAATGGATGTGCATGATGTCTGTTTTGACACATTCAATAGGTTAAAAGCTTTATCATCCAACTGGTGTTGTTACTTATGTTTCTACAGTAGTAAGATAGTGATGGTTTGATTATTTGCAATGTTTAAATGTGTTTGCATACACAACTTGTGCATTGTGTATGCGATTTAATGTTTCTTTATCACAATATTGTCAATATAATTTAGAAATCGGATTGTTCTACCATTATTAATGACGGAGTTCTGAAAGTAAATTTTTTAATTTTGGTTTGCAACGATTGCTCTGGGTCCGTATTCATCAACCGAATCATAGACTTAAGCTTACTTCAGGAATATTGCCAAAACGGTAATGTACTTAAACTGCTTGAAAGTAAAGTTTAGCATGGCAGTTTACTTATATTGTTTTTAATTCTTCGTAAAGAACAATACGTCAATTATATAATAACCATCTTGCACTGTACTACACCTTAACGCGATGACCATTTCTTTGAAAGTCAAACGTCTTGGCCTGTTGAAGGACATGCATATTGGATGGACATTTCGTAGACATCAAAGTCCGTAGCCGCTATATTGGATAAAGGAACATGGTAAACGGAAATTGGACATATCATTTCGTTTATTATTAAACAACTCCTTCGGACGTGGTGAGACACACTTGTGTGAATTTTTATGCAAAAGATAGAAATAAATGTTTGAATGTATTGTTCATTTATTGTTGTTGCGAGGTACGATAAGGCTGCTACGTCACAGATAGGAAAATTGACAAAATAATGTGTTTCTTTCAAATCTATTTAAATAAAATATATTTAAGGCCATTAAATATTACAAACTAGCAGGGTGCGATGAGGTAATAGGGGAAAGAAACAATATAAATATTATCAGTTTGTCATTTAAGGAGCAAAATAACAATTATCCAATAACACACCGACGATTATCAATATATATTTAGAAGGCTTTCCCCAATGAATTCCGATATTATTATTTAATGGACTGCATAAGATGAGTATTCGATTCGTGAGATTTCGAACCAGATATTGGCCTCATTAATAGTTTCCGCACCTCTATGACCTAGCAGCTTAAGACAATCATTAATTTCTGACACTTACACCGTTCAATGTTATAATATGCATTATCTCTACTTAATTTCTTCAGCAACAGCGTATATGATAACTTTTTCCAAATGTATTTTATACGATGGACGGGTCATCTGTGATTGTTTTTAATTGATCAGATATTGTCGGTAGATGGACACTATTATTTATGAACAACGTTTTAAAACATCATCATTTTATCGGAACGCAAATCAATAACAATGAAAGCTTAAAAATGGCTGCATGACAAAAACCGCATCATACCGCAACGGTCAATTGCTTTGCTTAAATACGCAAATAAGCTTAATTTAGTTGCCATGTTGTCGACATAAATCTTTCGTGAACAAAAAATCCCATCGATGTTAAGGTCAAGGTTACGACTTATCATATTAATGAACGGTTATAATATATAACCCATTTGTATCAAATATAATATGTATTTTGTGTTATTTTTTTGTTTTACACAAGAAACTGTATAGTTTATGCTTAATACAATTACGTGTCATTATATTTCACCTGTTGGGTAATAACATTAACACAAAGAAACAACAAGGACTATTGATAAAGGAAATTAGCGCATCATTTTTGTAATTATTAAACATCGCCATAAGTCTTTGGCAGATATAGCAGCAGTGTTGTGTTGATCTTTGCACGCCAATGAGAATGTTGCATATAGTGCGAAGCACTTTAAATGACCAATAATTATTTATTCCTGTACCACCTTAAGTCAACGATAATAACGTCTGCGAATTTTTCTCTGTACACGGTTTTCCTGGTTGATACTTTTACTATTATTCACATACGTGTATGCACTTAGTTTGACAATATATATTTAGAAAGAATACTTCTTAAGACATTTTTATGTTTTCGGGACCCTAGTCTAGTACAATTAAAGGGTAATACATGACTAAAATTGGTGTTAATGCTTTTATTTCTAACAAAATATATTACAGTAATTGATGCTTTTATAATATGCTTAACCAATTCCCTGTGTTATTTACGATAATACATTCCTTTAAACAAATGAAATTACCCCTAAATTCCATCAAATTATTTGATATAAGGATAAATGTGTCAACCGTTTAATGTTAAATTTAGAGACGATATCGTCACGATATAGGTTGTCAATTTCGAAAAATGGTAAGTTTTTACGTTTTGTTAAGGCAATAAGGAATGAGCTATTTAAGCCAATTTATACGGAAACTATTAATTGCATACCTGTGTATATACACAATTTGTTCCTAAAGCGCTGAACTCATGTTTCTGTACTGATGCACTGATTATTTATAATGAACAATCGAACGGCGCTGAAATAATACAAAATATGTTTGTTATTAAATACCGTTTGAATACAAATGTAGGCATTTGGAACGGCATAGGTTGTGCGTAAACCATGTACACCAGGGTTCGCGTGTACGGAGTAAACATATCTAATTACGCCGTGATTGGCACATTTCTTGGGGAAAAAACATTGTCCTTTATGTCCAAAGGAGGCATCACACATTTCAGCGTTAGTGAGTAACTCTCAAAATGTACATGTTAACTGTGATTTTCTTTACCTGATTCCAAATATGTCCTTCAAAAAACGCAATCATGGAAAAGCATTGCTATTTCTCATACTGCGACCTTTATAGCATTTTCCAAGTCATACTTTTAGGCTAAAAGGAGTAATGATTTGTATTTGACAACAGTAACTGCCCATGCTTTTAGGTTTACAATAACCTGTGAAAAACGATAGTGAATGCGTATCACTGATGAATTATACTGAGCAAATATATTTAACAAGTACGTTTAAAGACAGCTTAGTATATTTCATCACAGACAACTGTTATACAACTGTCAAACAGCCATATATCAGAGATAACCAAACGTTATGCTCATATTTGCTTGATATTCATGATCTGTTTATAATTCCCTATTCAGTATAATCCACCGCCCATATTCCGCGTTCATAGATATTGTCAGCTCAGAAAGATACGATTAGAAGCTAAAGGATGATATAGTTTAATTACCGAAACACTTATAATTTTGCCACTGGCTGTTGGTATCTAACAAAATACCATCATAGGAAAGATGTTATGATCACATGTTCAATTTTAAATGAAAATCTTTATTCATAACTGAAATATAAAAATTTAAAAAGTGTTGCGTAAGAAAAGTCTCCAAGTCTATATCTGTCGGTTAATAAAAACATGATAGTGTGTGTATAATTGTTAATGCATGTTACGCTTTGCGTACCAAATATGTATATCTGAATTATATACGTCTGTTATGGCATTATATGGCGTGAATAAGTGGGCATTACCAATGTTTGATAACACGATCAAACAGTTTAATAATTCACTCTTGTTAGAATCGAATAGCCTTTTAGAAAAATGTGAATAATCCTATTCGTAGCATAAATATTTGCCAGTATTAATGAAACATATGATACGCATCAGTAGAATATACAATTAAGGATAACGATGCAAAAGGTGAAGAACAAGAAGTGAGCGACATTTTTTATAATTATTATCACTTTACATTTACGTCAAACTTATCACGCTCTAGCAAATGCTCGAATCGTCCTTGGTCCGTATTCACCCAACGATTCTAAGAGGTATGGCAACAAATAAAATATAAAGAATATTATTAAAGCTGCAATGTCCTAAAGTGACATTATATTCATTTCAACCTACATGTAGGTATATCTTTCTATATATTGTTTCTCTGATCAAAGTCTATTTTTTAATCTTGAGTTAAACATTGTGTTGGTGAATGCGGACCCGGAAGCATGAAATAAAACTAAACATTTGTTAATGTCAGTGTCAGCTTTTTGTATTATTTGTGGTCGTAAAAATATATTTGCATGTGTTCCGGACCACTCCTGCCACAACAAATGAATACCATTGTAAAACAAATAATAGTAAATATAAGTGCTAAAGTAACCATTTCACATATTGCCATTAATTAACATGATTCCCTAAGTGAGAGTTTATTACGATCAATCTGTTTAAACAAATATATGTGTTGTGAGCGGGACGAACATTTTAAAAATCACCGGTAAGATAATTGTTTTATTACAATTAAGGACTATAGTGAATTCAAAGAAGACCGCAATTAAAAAGAATCCGTTGTTTTTTGTATTATACTTTAGACTTAAACAAAGCAATCGACAGCAGTTTTCAAAGAATCGTATATTAAGAATATATTATGTTTAAGAGTTTTGTCCCACACTTTGTTACACTTTTAGATGACAACAACTTCGTTTATCACGGAGACGTTGAGTGTTGCGGGACATCCATAATTAGTTGCAACTGTGTAGTAGTCCCAGCCAAGAGCAGCATGATTTTAGTAAACATCATTATCCACGGCAATCATGCGCAACTTGTCGTATATTATTAGAATCGATAGAGTGATGTGTTTGTCTCTGTCAACAAACGAGATAGCTTTTTACGTTTGCGTTTACTGTTTTGCTAGGCTTTTTTAACGACCAGTATTGCGTGTAATTTACTTTAATGCATCCCAACTTACAGTGCGAAATCGACAGCTTACTTTATCTCGATTTGTATACTATTGACGGATCATCGGTGAACATTGCCATTAATGAGCCTTTGTCGCTAGATGGGCATGTTTGCGTCAGAAATAACGGTTTCATACTTCATCCTTTTTATCTTAACGCAACTTAATGGCAATCAAAGCATTTAATCTACTTCATGACAGAAGCACAATCACACTAAACAGTCAGGTTTTTGTAGATTTCGTCAGGTTGTTTCACCTTAACTTTAAAGTTTTGAAACATTCAGACCATATGTCAAAATGGCAATTTTGATAACTAAAACAGTTGCAAGGATGGACGATTTTGCTGCAAATAGTTCTGTTTACGTATCCTCAAGTGGACAAATTGTTTTGTTATGAAACCTTTTACATAACGGTTTCCTTCCCCATTACGCACATTGTGTAATTTCTACGTTAATGAGCTGAGTACAACAGTTTCGCTGAACTATTTTAGAATGTGTGTAATACGTCACTGCGGACCTTGATACTCAATTTACGTGCAAAATTTGCGAAAACCCAATTGAAAATAACCTGCAGACAAATTACTCAATTCGCTTGGACATTGGTAATGATTTGTTGTATACCAAAGGGCTTTCAGAGATATTGCCAGACAACAAACATACAATTAATGGTGAGGAAATATATATCTTAGTGGCAGAGGCACTCATTATTTTACAGCACACTGTTGGTCATTGTACAATTACAACCATATACCGATTGCACCGAATTAATTTTTATATACAACATACTCGTACACAATCTTAATCATAATTATGTGTGAATATGTAGTACTTTGTGTTCAAATTATGTTAAAGTATACCTTATTTCAACCTTTAAAATAATCTCAATCGAACCAATTGTATGTGTTATTATCTTTACAATAAAAAACATATCGAAATTTAGGTATTTCAGAAAGTATATGAAAATTTAATATATACCACCCATTTTTTTCTACTTTATTAAGGGGTGTTGCGGCAGTTTTGCTGATTTTTTTCCATCTAATAACTTTCGCTCAAAATTTATATTCAAGTACTACATACAAATACTATATGAAAAATNTAAAGTAAAATCACGTGACTGAAGATTGTTCAATTATTTCTTTAGTCTACTTATAAGAAATGTAACATTTTCCAGTTGAATTTCAAATTTCCCGTCGAATCGATAGTTTTTAATCGACGTTCCCGTTTGCGCAATATCCTGGAAAACGTATTCCAGCATGCGATATGTCACGCATGCGTATAGAAACAAGACAACGAGGACGTAAGATTTGCTGATCTCTTGACTAGCACAAACCCAACCATACTTGACACTGAAAAATATAAAGGGGACATAATTGCTTTAAATAAACAGTATTTATTGCCTGTCGCTGATGCTGAAATACAAACAATGCAACCACCAAATTATTTATTGTTTGTCTGATCTTACAGGATGAGCTCAAGCTATCTTTTTTTTATTGAATTAGATGTACCGGTTAATTGGTAAAACGCATTAGTGTGAAGTTGTAAAAAGCTTTTAATGAAAATGTAAAGGGGAAATTAATAACATTTTTTTTTACACTACCATCGACTCTTAAATAATACTTTGAACCATTCGCAAAAGCTAGTTAAGCCAGCTTTTCTTAAATGTTTCAGAGGGTAGCAACAGCGAAATAATGTTACCTCGTGTTTGCTGTTTTTATCAAGCCACTACGGTGATATGGTTTGATAATTCGTATTTGTCTGATAATAAAATGTCTGATGTACTTTTATATTAGAGCAGTAGGCATCCGTATCAGGACGGAATGCATTGATATCAGGACGGAAGGGATTGATATCACGACAGTAGGCATTGTCAGCAACTGTTTGGAGGTATGTCATAATACTCAGATAGACTAATTAAATAATCATTTAAATGACAATGCAACAAAACACACAATCCCTGTTGTGTTGTTTTTGATGATACTATTTTACATATTCGTTGTTCGTGTGCACATAACGTCATGCAAATTATGTAAAACGTCATACAACATTTAAAGTGGATTATGTCTTTTAAAAATGCCAAAAACATTTTTTTGCCAAAAATGTAAATGACTTATTATCACGGATATAAGTCGCTATATATATTAAGAAAACCTTTATGAAAATTTAAACAAAAATCGTTTGATAATAATGGGCCTATTTGTTTAGTCCTTTTTATGTGTAAAATTTGACATCATACTTGTGCGCATTCTATATATCACACGAAGATTGGATAGGGTTATTCATCAAAAATGATAGCGCAGTTGGTCAAAGCGACGTCTATGAGTTCGACAACCACTTAGGCTTCTTTCTGACTCATTGCTAATTTGCATCAACTATTTCAGTTAATATTATATTATATTTTATTAACTCAATAAATATGACCTAATAAAACACATTGCTGTATAAAGTATAATTAATATTTAGTTGGTTCCTTAGGTTCGGCATAGTCCCTTTATTTTCGGTTGAGAATGCAAAGTCGCAGTGATTACATACTTTTAATTGGGACGTATATGTATCATGAAGAGATTAAGAACGACTCGCTGTTTATTTATACGAAATATCACCTGATATATTACAAACGATGAGAACAGCTAATACTGAAATAGCTGGAAGGATTCGTAAGGACAAAGCTTTTTGTTCTCGGTCATTGCCGCAGCGCGGTAATATTGAATTAAAAGTGGAAGTACAGGGCGAAAACAAATGACTTCAATATGTCTACAGAGACACTTGCTGGTACTTGATGATGTCTCTGGCTTTACATTTTAAGGATTTTCCCTGCTAGAAAAAGGAAAAACAAACATGAGCTAAGAGGAGTGAAGTTAAAATAAGTAAATATATTGTTTCAATCCGTGTAACGGTTACCGTAATAACAATTGCCAGAGTGTTAAATTATGTTAACGTTATCACTGAGCAATGTCTTGATATTTAAATATTTTATATGAAATCGTATGTCACTTTATACAAACTTAAGCTAGTTATGCACGAGGACGTACATTTTAGAGAATTATTTTGAGAAATAGTGACGTCATTCACGAAAACAGTGCGCGTTGAAACACAGCCAATCGTTATTTTCTTATAGAAAAACTTCAATGAACAAATGAATTATTGGCTTGTGTATATGCTTTCGTGTAAATCAATTCGAAAACATGCGCCTTACATGTATTACATTTCTTTTATTAACGGCAAGAAAAACTTGACGTATAAACATATCAATGTCAGCAAATGATTATTTTAGTATCTGCGATCAACACTTAATTATTTATCTTACACTAATCTTACTTAATCTGCATTTTCCTTCACACAAAAAAACACGAAATACACGAAGGCATCTTTGGCATACAAAATACAAGTGTTCCATCTGCACCCTGAGAAGTAAATCATGGACAGTTTTCACACCGGCACCCTGTATAAACTACTTTGGAGAACTTCATGACCTAGTAGGTAAAACGAGTGATATCAGTGGGTATGAGCGTGTGTTAAAATGTTACAAACAGTAAAACTATAAAACGACTACATCGTGTGAAGGACTATATATCGTGTAATCTGTGGTCTCTGTTGAAAAGTTATGTTCAAACACAAACAAACAATATTCAATTTAATTTCGTGTTTGCCTGCAAAAGGGTGCACATTTCTCACATTTTTGATACTTAAATATATTTCACGTTATTACAAAAACGATGCAATTCATAGTCAAGATTGAATAAACATGTATTGCTTTACTGCAGTAGTCGTAAACACGTTGCATTCTGAGTGTATCCGGACCAATTTAATACCAGCAGGTATAATAGTTTACGACGAAAGTTTGTGGTTAAACTGAGATACACACACGTAGAAGCCTCGTGTATATTATTGTATTCCATTTACAACCGAATCCATTCACTTAGTAAGGTCGGCATGCAAATTGCCAATAACTTATTCAGTTCAATTATTACACCAAGAAAATGTGTTGTAGCATTCAAAACCAGATAATCATATAACTTTGAAATTTACCAAAAATCCCTTTATTATTGAAGGTGACTAGAATGAATGGCATCCAATTTAAAATGTGCCTATCATTCAAATCTAATTTAGAGTTTCAAACATAATTTACTCCTGAATTTAATTATCACAAGCACAGGAAAATGCAATAAGGCAACCCGATAGTATAGTTATGTTAAAGGAATATTACTTACAACATGTCAACAATTCAGTTTGCTCTTATTTTTTTCTAGGTTGCAATACATGTGTTTACTATTCTGACAGTACCGTTTTACTCGTGTATTAAAATGTCACTATTTTGAAGATCGACCCCTTGTAACCCGTTTACTCTCCGCAACACAGTTACACTTGCTCATGCGTAAGCGTTACTTCTGTCCCTAGAAATAGGATTCGTTTCGATTTTACGCGGAAAGGTGACAAATCGAATTACTGGGAGTTTCGCCTGTCGAAAATTGAGAAAACTAATTCGATTTTAATTCCAAATAAACGACTGAAGTTAACCCATTCTTAAAACCTGTTTTTCACATCGAATACATCCTACAAAGAAGCGCAATCATGATGTATGAAATACTATTTGTTGTAGAGCTTTATCATTCGCAGATAGTGTGCATCATGTTTTGATTACGTTTTGCATATAGATATACATATCTACCATAATTATCTCGTGGCAATACAACAACAATATTAAGAAAAGCATATTCTACAATTGTAACAGGGTAAATATTGATCTAAATACCAATTAATCCTCACAAGTTCAGCCGAAGCGATATATAATCTATTTTAACAAATGAACAATCTTTGTTTTTTCGTTATACATGCGAAACAGAACAAGGTTTTGACAAGAACGGTTCCCCTGGTTACAGAAAAAGATGAAGAATAAGCTGGTGTGAAGTCTAGAACTAGGTTGGAAATATACTGTCTGAAAGTATTTGTATAGTTGGAAAAAAAAACATTCATAAGCTGCATGGCTTGCCCTTGAACACCACAATGCCATTAGATTATTAAAATTACGTAACGTACGTGTTTACGTTAATATTTATGATACTGATGCAGACCATGGTCGAAACAGGTTTAGAATTTAAATAGTTAAACTAAACAGAACTGATGTATTTTTTTAACAAAATGTCATTATCACATTAAATAAGTATTGGCATACTCACATAATCATGCTCTCACAGTTTTGAAGGTGTAGAGTATTACGGCTAAACCATAACAAATAAATACTACAATACACGACAACACATATAACGCTATTGGACTAAACAAGAAATGTTCTTGAAAAAAGACAATCGGTGTTGCAATTACTGCAGAATCAATCCGAGTTAAACGTGGCGTAGGGCATATCCAAAAAACTAATTTTTTATCTCACTATAATTATATTATATTCCTTTTATTTTATCGCGACATGTACTGGACACCAAAATTCAAAACTCCAAAAGTATGTTCGCTTGAGTGCTTGTTATAAATATGTCAATGCTTATAAATTTGCTTTAACCGCTTAATTAAAACAATAATGCCCATGTAAATCCTAAGTTAATATTCAAACGTTATTGGTATATGTTGAACAAGTGTCAGTTAGTTTGCATTCCATAAATTTTGAAAATTTACCAAATGTTAGTTACATCGAATGTTCCCGCTGAATAAATTACCGCATGAAATCTAGGTTAAATGTTTAACACCTCAAACATATTAAAGCTGGGATCAACGGTTGATTTAAAACAAGCTGGAAGGATATTGGTAAAACATTCGGAGAACATGAGAGTGATCATATGAACCATAAACACTTCGGTTTAAACTGGTTGAAAACGGATATGCAATTGAGAACAGTACACGTAAATAACAATGTGGCATTTAGAATTGGAAATTGGAGTAAACAGCAAACTTACTGGGGACCCGATGTTCCTATCCTTAAGAGACTATAACAGGTGAGTAAATTGTGTCCCCATATAACGGTGCCCATTTCTTATTCCTGGCTTAAGTGTTTTTCTTACGCCCCCAAAGCACAGTGGATCTTTTTCTGAAGAGAGAATGAAAACATCATTTTTGCGTACGCTTTTATGTACATTATTTGTCCCATATCATGTCGGAATAATTGTCAAAGTTAAACACAAAATATCAACTTTTCGCTGCATAATCTCCAACTATTCATTGAATACACCTTATGTTTTTCGTAAGATAATGATAATTAACAATTGTTGATTATCAGCTTTTTGCTAAAGAGGAAACTGTTTGAATTGTTTTTATTTACACAATTTTGATGCATTTGGTTTAATGGAACAATACGTAATAGTGAAATGAGGAATAATTGACATTACATTCACACAATTTAACAATATTTTATATTCATATGAATGATTCAACATTTACTAATTGACAGTTATATTTTATTAAACATGTGTTTTTATAAATTGTAGCGCACAATACATATGGTTTAACGTAAAACATCAAAATGTGTATTGCACTTTTGTAAATGAAAATAATTGTTGTTAATATCTATTATCTTAAGCAATTGAGTAATTGCTTGTACACTAGAGGACAAAACATACAGCACACCAAGTCCGGTTCATTTTTTCATCATATCATAGTATTAAGGTCTTCAACTTTGCCAGCAGGGCTTTGGGTCGCCATCACGCTTTTCTGTATTAGAACATATTTTGACAAAGGAGCAAACTCGAAAACATATCACGTTCGATGACATTAATAGTAAACTGTTTAATAAATATTTAAATACATTTAGTAAACTGAGTTCATTTAGACGCCATCAACTACACATGTAGGAATCAGACCGAGAATGTAGCAGGGCATCAGCATTTAAAAGCGTTTATTCAAATTACGCCAGTAAAGTGTAATGATGTCGTAAGCGCATTGGTTTTCAAGGGAAATTACGCACTTCTCAATAACTGTCAAGTATGTCAAGTATGTCATTAATACAAACATGTAAATCACAGTAAGTGCAAAATGTTTTTGGTTGCTTGTCTGTTTTTACGTACTTAAAAGATCGCATGGGAATAAACAGTTAATCATCAAACGTCTCGTTGCCTCTTAAAAGCTTTACCCATCTGCACACTTAAGGAATGGTGTTTTGAAAATGGATGGTTATGATGTCCGTCTCTACACGTTCAATATATTAAAGGCTTTATTCTCGACTTGGTGGTTATAATACTTTTTTTACGGTACTTCGATAATAGTGTGCTCTAAATTGCAATGTGTTTTCCTACACACATTGTGTACTACATATGCGAATTAATGTTTCTTTGTTTCAAGCATGTCAATATAATATAGAGTACTAGTGTTGTTTAACAAATATTGTTACTGACTTCTGAAATTTAGTTTTGAAAGATTGCTCTGGGTCATTTGTCACCAAGTGATGCACACACTTTATTCTAACTTAACGAATATTTTTAAAATTGTAATATACAAAATTGCTTTAAAGTCAAGTCTAGAATGGCAGTTAAGACACTTGATAATTCATCAAGTGGAAAAATGGTTTTGTTATGAAACGTTTTTACCTGAGTGTTTTATACAAATCGGGAAAACATTGCGTCATATCTATGATTTGAGGACAACAGTTTCCTTGAACTATTTTTGAATGTATGTAACACGTGACTTGCGGATTATAACATAGAATTAGAGTTGTGTTTTGTTTACTTCGCCGCGTAAATCCATTTCAGGACACATCATATTGTGTCAATTGGCAATAAAGTAACATAATAAATTATGCATGCGTCAATATTTCTTAAGAGAGGTTCAATATAATATGATGATACACTTTCTATTGAATTGTACTGTGAATGACAAGTACCCTTTAACTATAGTTTAATGTCATCGTATTCGTTTTTGTTTTGATCAAAGTAGAAATCGATGACATAAACGGAATAAAGTCAAGCTCCAAGAACCTAATACAAACAACATTTGCTATTAGTATTGTCATTTGACGTAAACATAAGATTGTTGATAGCGATTACAAAGGAAAACATAAACTGGAAATAGCTGTGTCAACACTGTCTCGAAACTTCACATAAGCCTTGGGTGTCGGTTTTACAAAAGCACAGAACGGCCGCTTCTTTGATAACGGAGACTGACAAGTTGAAGTGTTGAAGGACATGAATATTTGATTGCACAAATGATAAGTTCCACGAAAGAACGGTTATATTGAATTAAGAAACATTATCCACAAAATTGGACATACCGTTTCGGTTATTTTTTAATAACGTGGTCAGTCTCAGAGAGACGTCTTGTTGTGATTATCTTTGCAAACAAATGAGATAGCAAAACGGTTTCATTTATTGTCCTTGCGAGGCAATAATCTTAAAGCGCTAACTATTTCGTGTATCCTTCATTTCAAGGGTAAGTAACATACGTTTACACTTGCAGTTCTAAAGTTCTAAAATGTCCATTTGTCCGAAGCCTCTTCTGATTCTGATGCATGATTTATCGGATTTCTGTGAACGATTGCATTAATACGATATGAGAACTGTAACACTCCAGAAGCAATATTAAGATATTTGCTATATTTGGACGCAAAAATACAATGAAAGCTTAAAATCGACTCCACAAGACCGGATAGTGCGAGACGGCACCTGGCAATATTTGTGTTAGCGGTTAAACAGTATTTTAGACTTAATATTGCCAACACAATAGTTTGACCTAAGTCAATACGGTATTTGTGATATATTAACTACCATAATCATGAGATTTGGTTGCAGTTCACAAGCCAAACGTAAGTCATGTTTAAACAAAATACAATGTTTATTGACTGACCTGATTACAACAATTAGAACTGTTCGTCGATAATCCCTCAACAGCATTTGAGTCGAGTGTTTGCGCGCTTGTTGTATTTTATTATTGGGGCGTCTTCATGACCCATGTTCTGTGAAAATGCTGGATATGATCTCCAATATGGAAAATGAGAAAATCCCGGAGACATAGTCAAACGCAAGTTGAGACAAGAGCCTCGTCAAAACATCGTGTATTTTACAAGGAAGATATTTAAACAGTATAAAATGCATTGTATTGCATGCAAATGGACAAGTACTTAAGACACACACGCAATGGATTCAGAAAAAAATCTTTCTAATTATTCAGTCCTTCAATTTCCTTGGATAAGTTTTTCTCCTTAAAATGAACAAATATTTCTTACGCGGTTTTCGAAGAACATCGACGAATATATAACAAGGTGTACTGGTAGCTATGTGATTTCGCATTTTAAGTGAGTACAATTTTCTGGACAAAAGCACTGTAAAAATACCCGTATAAATTTCGCTCTGTGAAAACTTGGATGTATTTATCTCCTACGTATTGGGCTTTCATGACGGTACGAAATAAACAACTACTTCCATTGATATACGATTTATACTTTTTAAGGAAGTTTGTTTCAGCCAGTGAGGGTAAATAACAAATGTACCAATAACAAAAGGGAAAATGCAATATTGTCTTCTTGGGCAACATGAACATTATTGTTGTTTTTTTCCGACTTGGTAAGATTTTTTAAACAAAAACTAAATACGAATATGAAGTACATCACTGAATGGACAATGTGTTAAGGCCGTATACGTATTTCATTTATTTTATTTATGTATGTTTGAAATGATCATTATTTTCTTTGTTTTGTTTTTATTTGTAACGCATATTATATCGTTTGCGTGTGTTAATGACGATAAGTTAGCTATGTTTCAGTCGAAGTAAACTATTATGTACTAAAAGGTAACTGGAACCTGTTATATACTCGTAAATACTCTTTCGAAACAATGACATAGACAGTTGATTTAAAACGGTTTGATATTTAATACATACATAATACATTAATGTTGGACAACCGATCGGAAATACTCGTTACAAAGTATACCAGGATGTCATTATAATTAATATTTCGTGGTTAAGATATCAAGAAGCATATATAATACATGGTTATCGATTAGTATGTTGTATTTCTTGGGTCATTGTTGACCTGCAATTGCCTCGAACTCATTACGAAAAGCAAAAATAAACCTTGAAAAAGTGGAATATGGTTTTCAAGACACTTGTTTTTGACGTAACTGACATACTTATAGGTTAAACATTCAAGAAATCGCAACAATTTATTTAACCAAGCTTAACTTTACATTGTACATATTCATTAACAGAAAAGTGAGTACATGTCTGGAGGTTGCATACAAACTAACCATTTGCCTTCATAGCAAAATAAACATGTGTGTATGGTAGAATGTTTCTGTCCGCTCTGAGGAGAATGTCTGCAATACAACCATTTGAATACGTTTAAAAAACATCAGACATAATGTTAAAGGTTGCAATTAATAATGTACGAGAAGGAAACACACAACGGCTGAGAATTGGCTGTTATAATTTCGACTAGTGCATGCATACGGGGTAACAATATAAGTGTACGCTGTACAACTATTTAGAAGGAAATAGCCGAACAAATGCTATACTCATACTAGTTAATGAAACTATGTCACTAATTCTTACAAAAAGCTCTGTGTAATCAATACATGTTCCAGAGAGTAAGATAAATGTCATTTGAGTAACAAGTACACTTTTAGAGTAAACGCTTAGTGTCGTGGCTTTCGTTTAATCAGACTGGAAATCATTAGCACTACACTAGAACACTTCAAACTGATTTGCTTATTGTAGTATTACAGATTGATTCCAAACAGAACAAATACGATAAAGAAAAGACAACAACTTCGAATCGGAAAATGTTACAGCAATATAACGTGTTGTCTGTATTTTTTTTATTCAAACTATGAAATCATACAACGCATACATCTGATACTTCTTTCTTGTAAATGGTAGGACAGATCGTTGTGGATGGAAGTTAATAGTAGATAACATGGTAAGTTTATTATAAAATGTGTAGCTTTATCTATAGACGTTCGATTCGTATCTACTGTATAAGTGAATATTTCCGCGTGTCGAAAAGTTCAAAATAACAGGCATTTCGCGTGCGGAAATGTTAGCGAATCGCCCGTATCAGAAGAAAATAAAAATAGTTCAAGTTGTAAAAATTGCAATTTTTTGCTGGTTACATACAATCCGATTATGATTGGTTGTCAGATACTTACCGTTAGTTTAAACGATTTAAAGCGATTGATGGATTATAACTGACAACGTTTTAACATTGTTAGTGTTGTGAAATATTTGTTTATGTTAAAGGATAAATTGATCTTGTTCTATGTTTACTGTTTTACTGATTTTGTGATCACACTAATCATGTGAAATAAAATGAAGCATTGTTTGTTCTGGGTTTTCTTAGTCAAAAATTACTGTTTGGTGGTAGTTGTTCATTTGCATTACAAGAATGTATAAGGCAATTGCGACATACAGGTGTTGTTGTTAACACCTCCATTGTAATGAGTGTTGCGATCGGTATAATGGGAAATACATGTAACTATTAGCAAGGCCTGTTCTCCGATAACATTAATCCTATTGTTATCAAGCGATAAGCTGTGAAAACATGTTCTCCTACCGAGGGTTGATAGTTAGTCAAACATAATAATACATATACTTTGTTTTAAACTTGTTTATATATATTTCTCTGAACACTTATAATCGCAATTATTTATAATCTATCACAAAGTTTATTTTTGAATTATTAACCGGTGTCAAGATTAAATTTCTAACACGATGTAATACAGTAATTATCTTTACCCGGTGTCACCGTAAATTTCTACCTCAATGGCGGTACAATTTTGGCTGGCAGAAAATTTAGCGAATTTATAGCGTTCGCGAAATTCGCAAATATTTCCACTTCGCTAACTTTACCACTTATACAGTATTTGCCATATGTTTATTTGCCGCTATGACAATATTGAAATACTTCGTGTATTAAGTTCGATTAATTTTCCTAAATGTCACTGCGGACCTTGATACTCAATTTACGTGCAAAATTAGCGAAAATCCAATCGAAACTATCTTGCAGACAAATTACTCAATTCGCTTGGACATTGGTTATGATTTGTTGTACACCATAGGGCTTTCAGAGATATTGCCAGACAATAAACATACAATTTTTGGTGAGGACATATATATCTTAGTGGCAGAGGCTCTCGTTATTTTGCAGCACACTGTTGGTCATTGTCATATTACAACCATATACCAATTGCACTGAATTATGTTTCATATACAACATACTCGTACACAATCAGACAAAATCCCAGCGTATTCGGTTCTATTCTTAACCTCATAATAGAAAGCCGGGCTTAGTTTTTCGATACAATGACGTACTTCTCTTTGGTGCCGTGTGACCATTTTAACAGCTACCGGCATCCCTCTAAAATCACCCAAGAGAGTTTGTTTTGAAACGCCGTGACCTATTTTTCTCTTTAGATCGATTTCGTGGATATTTGTACAATTAATGAGGTATTTACTTGTACTCGAAGGTGTATAGAGTCGTTTTGTAATAGAAAACGCACCTATGACATCATGGTTTTCACTGAATAATACTGGTTCTATATCCAATTCTGATTTGATGTTATGCTCACGAAGCAATTTCAGTAAAGTTAAATCACGTGATTAAAGATTGTTCTTTTGTTGCATTAGTTTACTGATAAGAAATGTAATATTTTCAAGTTGGATTTCAAATTTCCCGTCGAAGCGATAGTTTTTAATCGACGTTCTCGTTTGCACAATATCCTGGAAAACGTAATCCAGCATGCGATATGTCACGCATGCGTACAGCAACAAGACAACGAGGACGTACGATTGGCTGATTCTCTTGGCCAACACAAACCCAATCATATTGGACACTGACAAATACAGAGGGGAAAATAATTATTTTAAATTAACTGTATTTATTTCATGTCTTTGATGCTGAAAAAGAATACAATCAAACACCATGCCACAATATTTGGTTTATTATTGTGTCTGTTTTAACAAGCTTTAAACGAAAACTAAATGTGGAATTAACAACATAAATACAATTTTGAACGTTTGTATAGAAATTCGAATTATTCGAATAAGCGACTTAACCCAGCTTTGATTTGGTAAAATTATTCCTATATAACCGATATAAGGATGCCTGATATATTTTTTTATTATTTTATATGTAATGATATTTTATTATTTATAATTATTACTGTCAACGTAGGAAATTAGGTACAGACTAATTTAATAATTGTTGTATTTATTAAGCTATGTTTGATATTATTACTATGAATTTACCTCATACATGTGACATTCTCACGAAAACATGTGCATTTCTTGTTTTTGTTTATTGATCTTTATTCGAAATGATAAATGGTTTGTATCTACTTCAAACGCATGCTTGTATATATATGTTTATAATGATAAGCTTTATATGCTTAAGTTTAATTGATTTCACATTTCTCGGATTCACTACGAAATCTGTATGTAAGTTCGAAATGCAAATCCAACAAAACACATACTTGGATATAAAGATGTACTTTTAAGACACAAATAGCAACATCAAAACACAAAAATGTAAAATTCATATTTTGTTGCTTGTTTTGCTTCTATTTTATAGATAGTGTTTACTAGTCCGCATAACGTCATGCACAACACGCCGAGCGTCACACAACATATAAAAGTGACTTTAAAATGGCATAAACGGGGCATTTTCATACAAAATCTGACTTTGACAACAGTTATAATGGCATTTAATCTCGTTTTACATTGAATATATAATTTAAAAAATATTTTTATGAAAATGTAGATAAAAATCATTTTTTGAATATTTAGGCTTTTTTGTTTTGCCCTTTTTATGTGTACATAATATGGTAATACTTGTGAGTATTCTATATATCCAAAGAGTGGAAAGGGTTTTTCACAAAGCTTGATAGTGTAGTTTGTCAAATTGGTGGTTATAAATTAGTCACTCACTTAGTCTTTTTATGAATTTTTCAATGTGTATTATATTATATTTCGTTAACGTTTTAAATATGTTTTAATAAAACACATTTAATTATGTAAAAAACAAAAAGTATATTTTAATGTTCTTGGTTCCTTATTTTTTTAGTGCCGTAGTTCCTTTAATTCTGCTAAGAATTCCGAGTCGCAATGATGATAAATTTTAAACGTATATGTGTGAATAACAAACAAATCAAGCCCCGCCGTTATTTTATACTTAAGTTCATCTGATATATTACAAAACGATAGCGCAGTAACCTGTTGTTCTATACGTTCATTACATAATTGTATATAATTTGCGTTGTATAACACATATACATAAAAACATTATTGTTAATAATA
>VMBQ01003369.1:81757-109730 GCA_007657795.1 Dreissena rostriformis
TAATAGTTTACGCCGAAAGTTTGTGGTTAAACTGAGTTACCCACACGTAGCAGCCTCGTGTATAGTATTGTATTCCATTTACAACGGAATCCATTCACTTAGTTAGGTCGGCATGCAAATTGCAAATAACGTATTCATTTCAATTATTACACCAATAAAATGTGTTGTAGCATTAAGAACCAGATAAACATATGACTTTGAAATTCTGCAAAATTCACTTGATTATTGAAGCTGACTATAATTAATGGCATCCAATTTTAAATGTGCCTATCATTCTAATCTCATTATCAGTTCCAAATCTAATTTACTCCTGTATCTTCTTATCACAATCCCATGACAATGCAATATGGCAACCCGACCGTAAAGTTGAGGAAAAGGAGTATAAGTTACAACATATCAACAATTCGGTTTATTCAATCCACTACGATAGACATATCGTTTTTGGACTAAGCAAGAAATGTTATTAAAAAAAAAGACAATTGGCGTTAAAATTTATATTTAGACTCAACCTGAGTTAAACTGGACAATGAGCATATAAAAAACACATACATGTATTTGTTTATCTCACTTAAAGGATATGCATGTATGGCTTTTACTGTATTGCTAAATGTATTGGAGACCTAAATTCAAAACAACCCCACCTGAACGTGCCTATTTCTAAATTTAGAGTAGCATTTGTTAAAACTTTTATTAAAAATATATCATGTATTTTAAATTAAGTGCATACAAAGAAACACGCTTAACAAGATGACCTGTTTAATCGCTTTGTTTAACAAAACGGATTCAAAACCCAAATGTGTTCTTATCTGCAGCAGAAAAAACACGACTAGCCATCACTGCTTAATCATTATAGCAATTAAGTATGCATACAAATGTCGAACAAAAAACATAATTAAAACAAAAATGTGAAAACGGCCGTTTCAATAAATTGAAATGTCCCGTAAATGACAACGCTGTGTCCCTTATTTTACTGGCTAGCAAAATAATGATTGTTTTGTGTACACGCATCAAAGCTAAAACTTAAGATTAACATTGTGAAACGCATCGGTTCCACTGAATAAAACGGCAATCTTGCACATTGCCTCTTGAAAGAAAGGTGTAAAAGACCAAAAAGCTAAAATTTGAGCTCTTTTGCAGTACAGTCTTCTTGCAGTTCAAATTCAATAGCTGTATGACATGCATAATTGAAAATCGGATTTATAAGCGAACTTAGTGGGAGGGGGGGGGGCTCAATGGTCCTATAATTCAGGGAGTATGACAAGCAAGTAAGTTTCCCCCACCAATATATAAATGTGCTATATTGCTTATTCCTGACTTTAGTTTTGTTCTTAGGGTCAAATAGGTCAGTGGAAGTTTTTTTCTAAAGAAAGAATAAAATAAATAATTGCTTCATACGCCTATATGTACATAATTTGTGCAATATAATGTCGGAAAAATTGTCAAAGTTAACCACAAAAAGCGACATTTCGTTGCATTATCTCAAAATATGCATTGGATTAACGTAATGTTTTACTTAAAACAATAATTATTAACAAATGTTGACTATCAGCTTTTTGCTAGAACGGAAAACATGAAGTGTTTTATTTACATGATTTAAATGCATATGGTTTAAGGAAACAATAAGAAATAGAATACTGAGGAATAGTTGACTTTACATAGAAACAATTTAACACTTTTTTTAAATTCATGAGAATGATTCAACATGGATCAATTGATTAAAACAATCATTGATATAGTTATATTTGATGAAATATTTGTTTGTATGCATTATAGCGCACACTAAATATAGTTGTACGTAAAATTAAAACAAATGTATTGCACCTTTTCAAATAAAAAAAATAAATCCCGTTACCATCCGTTAGATATCTTAAAGCGGGACTGTACGATTTTGTCAAATATTTATGAATTTTTATAAAATGTATTAAAAATTAGTATACATATATTTCAATATAAATTAAAATAAAAGTTAGAAGAACATGTGTCGACAAANTGTTGACAAAGGAGCAAACTCGAACACATATCACGATCGATGAAATTAATAGTTAACTGGTAAATCAATATTTAAATAAACTAAGTAAACTGATTTACTTTAAACGCCATCAACTAAGAATCAGACAGAGAATGTAACAGGGAATCAACATTTAAACGCGTTTTTAGATTCCAGTAAAAGTGCATTGAAGTCGTAAACATATTTGTTTTCAAGAGAAACTACAAACTTCTCAATATCTGTCAAGTCTGTCATCAATACAAATGTGTTATTCACAGTATGGGCGAAATGTTGTATGTAGCGTTCCTGTTTTTTCTTACTAAAAGATCGCTTGGGAATAAAAAAGCATTCATTAAAAGTATCGTTGGCTCTTATCGTTAACCCACAAAAGCTCTACCCATTTAGGGAATGGTGTTTGACAATGGATATGGATGGTGTTTGTCTCGAAAAGTTTAATATGTTGAAAGCTGTATTATCGCGCTTTTTTGATGATACTGTTTGTGCAGTAGTGAGGTTTATATTCCTTTCTCATTCACACTGTTTAACTATGTTCTCATATACACATTGTGTATTGTATATGCGATTTAATGTGTCTTCGTTACAATGATGTCAATCTAACTGAGAATACATAGTTATATATAATTCTTCGTTAAGAACAATATGTTAATGCTATAAGCACCCTCTCAAGACTGTATATAAGCCTGTTTATATGCAATCTATGAGTATTTAACAAGCTTATGAATAGACTTGAGTCTAAAAATTGGAGGTTAAACACGGGCCCGGTTAAAATAGCTGAAAATAGCGAAGAATGTTAAACGTATGCACCTGCATTTCGTAAAGACGTCAGGATAATCATTATTTGCGCTAAACCTTTAAACAATGACCGTTTCGTTGACAGCCGTGATTATTGACATGTTGAAGAACATGAATATTTGATGGACTTTTCGTAGGCATCACAGCCCGTTGCCGCTATATTGGATAAAGGAACATGGCCAATGGAAATTGGACGTAGCGTTTCGTTTATTATTAAACAACGCCTTCGAACGTCGAAAGGCTCAATCATGTGATAATCTTAGCAAGAGATAAAAATACATGACATCATTTATAGTTGTTGCAAGGAACGTAAAAGCTGCTTTCCTCACAGATAGGGAAAATGGTGACAGTTTTGCTCCCATGCCCCTGCCAAACAGCGGTAGTCTACACTAATATATAAGCAACCTTCATTCAATGTTGTTGGTTTTAAAAGTGTTTGTTTTTTAAGATACACTCATATTTATTTATCAATAATGTTTTTGTATATTTGGCGTGTCATAAACAGCGTTTAGTGGGTCAAAGTAAATAGTAAATAAATAGTAGATATCATCACCACTTCAGGAAGGGCTTTATCGAATCTGTTTTCCAATTAACAGGAAATTGTGGCTGGCATGTCAAACTGACAATTACAGTGCTAGTGTTACACGTGAAGTCCATTCAGAGGTTGTGTTCACAGGAAACTAATGCGTCTTAGAGTTTTCTTTATTATAACATGCTGTTGTTAAAGTACAACTTGTCCATTTGTAGTGTCTGCTATACGACATAGAGAGTGTAGAATTTTATAATCCGGTTCAGTAAAATACACACAATAGGACATATGTTATCTTTTTGCAATTTTAACTAAACGTAAAAATATTCCAGTTAACTGTTAATAACAAAACAAAAATATCTTAAGTGCATTAAAATTAAATATCGAAATTAAATAATTGAAATTATGCACAGCCATTTCTCAGTCATCTGTGAGAAACATCTGTGGACAAGCTTAAGACAAGAGATTTTATGGTGGGACAATATTTAGACAACAACAAACGGCAGAGGTGGGACGTCGCTGCCGATATAACGGTCCGAGGACCTTTGGCCCAAAGGTCGCAATACAGCAAGAGCTGATTATAGACGTCCGGCACATCTCTACCGTATGTACACGTATATATGATATATTATCATATTTTGTTCCTTCACTGAAATCATATCCGAACCAGCTTTCACTTTTTTTTACTTTATTCAACTTATTCCGCGATTTGTGATGTATCTCGTGTGACGTAATTTCTGTGACGAAAACAAGCTAGACTCTCTGGATTTTTGGGATAACAATTCGAACGTGGTTGTTGTTTTTTTTATCAGCAAAATATTTAAACAAAACATAGCACCGAACGAATCCAAAACATATTCTGGATTGTGTGTTTATCGTGCATAATTGGAAACTTCGTTACGAATAAATAAATCGCTCCGACCAATTATTCTATTTTGTTAATCGTGTTTTGGGTCACAATGTTTAGCATTTAATACAAACGTCTTCAAACAAACAGTGTGTTTAATTTGAATGTAAATTATTGGATGTAATAACATCAAATGGAAGTTAAATCCTTATTTGATTGTTGTCCTAATCATGTAAGCAAAACGTTTAGTAATACGTACATCTTCCATTTGAAATCAATTTCTTAAAAAAATTGTTTGAATACCTTCGGGCGATAGTTAGAACAGACCAACATATAAAGAATGACACACTTGATTTCCTAATTCATTACCTGTTTGTGCAGTAAACACTTATTTCATAAAGTTCCTTTCTAGTTCTGATCAGCAACAAAAAATATCTTCTTATCAGTGTATGTACATCTCCTNTGAAATCAAGCTTCTTAAAAAAATTGTTTGAATTCCTTCGGGCGATAGTTAGAACAGACCAACATATAAAGAATGACACACTTGATTTCTTAATTAATTACCTGCTTGTGAAGTAAGCACTTATTTCATAACGTTTCTTTCTAGTTCTGTTCAGCAACAAAAATATCTTCTTATCAGTGTATGTACATCTCCTGGTTATAAAGTTAGGTGGAATTCCTACATACATATCCTAAGTTAAGAAATCATCGAAGTCCCATAACTCTGATGAAATCATCTTAATGCAACGTCTTGGTAGTATGCGCACTTCCTCTTGGTAACAAAGATACCCACAAAGTTACGTGGAATTCAAGGCAGAAGTTTTTAAGCAACAGTCTGGATGATATTCATACAACGATTCTTAGAATTATGCCATAAAATAAAGAATTAACAGTGTTCTTAAAGCTGCAATGTCCACGCATGACAGTTAACACAAATAATTACAATTTTCTCGTTTAGAACGCATTTTACTGACATAAGAACCGTAAGAAACCTACATGTTTGTTTACATGTATATATAATATAATTGAAAATGTTTGAATTGTTTTTATTTACTCGATTTATGTGCATATTGTTTAAGTGAACAATATGTAATAATATAAAGAGGAATACTTAACTTTACATTAAAACCATTTAACCCTAATTCATATTCATGGGAATGATTAAAAATGTACTGTTTAAAACAGACAATTATATTGTTATATTTCATTAAATATTTGTTTTTATAAATTATAGAGCGCAGAAATCTAGTTTTACGTACGCATGTCTGAACCTTTTTAAATGAAAGTATTTATTGTTACCATCCGCTATTCTTATGCAATTTAGTGATTTCTTTTGCAATAGTGGACAAAACATTTAGCACACCACCAAGTCTGGTATATGTGTTAATCATATGATAATAATTAAGATCTTTAACTTTGCCAGAGGGCCCTATTGTTTGATGAGGAAATATTTTGACAAAGGAGCACACTCGGAAACATATCACGATCGATGACACTTAAAGTAAACTGGTAAATAAATATTTAAATAAATTAAATAAACTTAGTTCGTTGAGACGACATCAACTACACATGTAGGAATCAGGGCGAGAATTTAGCAGGGCATCAACATTTAAACGCGTTTGTTCAAATTCCAGTAAATTGCATTGGCGTTGTTAACATATTGGGTTTCAAGAGAAACTACGAACATCTCAATAACTGTCAAGTATGCCATCACAACAAATGTGTGTATCACAGTAAGGGCGAAAAGTTGTTTTTTGCTTATCTGTTTTTGCGTTCTAAAATATCGCTCGGGAATACAAAGTTATTCATTAAACATCTCGTTGGCACTGATTGTAAGTCCATTAAAAGCTCTACCTATTTGCACACTTACGGAATGGTGCAAATGGATGTGCATGATGTCTGTTTCGACACATTCAATATTCTTCAACTGGTGTTGATACTAATGTTTGTACAGTAGTGAGATAGTGATGGTTTGATTATTTGCAGTGTTTAAATGTGTGCGCATACACAAATTGTTGATTGTTTATGCGATTGGATGTTTCTTTATTATACCATTGTCAATATAAGTTAGAGTACTCGGATTGTTCTACCAGTATAACTGACGGAGTTTTGAAAGTAAATTTCAAAATTTTGGTTTACAAACCTTGCTCTGGGTCCGTATTCACCAACCGAATGATAGACTTAAGCTTACTTCAGGAATATTGCCAAAACTGTTATGTACTAAAACTGCTTGAAAGTAAAGTTAAGTATGGCTTAATTCTTCGTTAAGAACAATACGTAACTTATATAATAACCATCTTTCACTGTACTACACCTTAAGGTAGTGGGACCCTAATGGGTACTTTTCCAGAAACACAATTTGTTATTATTTCCACATAGTAAATTGTTTATCAAAACTTATTGCAAAATTCTAAAACTTTTTACCAGCCGGTTAACTTTTTATACTTGGTTGAATACACCTACTCCTTGACTCGGTTGGGCGTTTTCTATGGATTTACCCTATATCCAAAATATATAGTTGTTGTAAATGGGATATACATACATGTTTGTATATTTGACAATTAACTTAATAAACGTACTCAACTGAATTATGCTAGGAGAAACAGCATGAAAAAAGTGTCATAGAAAGGTTATTGTGCCTTTGATCTCCAATAATATGTGCACTTATCTGGATAAAATGGCAAAAAATCTTAAGAAATTTCATTTTGAGTATGCCTACCCCCCACCCCCCCATTTATTATCATGTAATGAATTTCAGTTTACATTTGTATATCACATCTGTTTTGGTGTTTTCTAGTTGCTTATTAAAATCTTAAGTTATAAACTCTGATAACTTATGAAATTTGGCTAAATTTGACTTAATATTGACATTACAATACATTAATAATACAATATATAGGTCACACAGTGAAAAAGCAACCCATGCATACAGCCGCAGTTCACCACAACATATCAAGGTATTTCCAATCTTACATAGCAAACAAAATATGTCGAAATGTAGACACTATCCACATTGCCACCATTTACAGACATGTTGCCATTATCATCAACAGAGATGCCAGCTACTTACTGGGTTTCTGAAGAATTTCGGCACTCATGGCTTCACATATGACAGACAGACAGACAGACAGACAGACAGACAGACAGACAGACAGACAGACAGACAGACAGACAGACAGACAGACAGACAGACAGACAGACAGACAGACAGANAATATGCTTAACCAATTCCCTGTGTTATTTACGATAATACATTCCTTTAAACAAATGAAATTACCCCTAAATTCCATCAAATTATTTGATATAAGGATAAATGTGTCAACCGTTTAATGTTAAATTTAGAGACGATATCGTCACGATATAGGTTGTCAATTTCGAAAAATGGTAAGTTTTTACGTTTTGTTAAGGCAATAAGGAATGAGCTATTTAAGCCAATTTATACGGAAACTATTAATTGCATACCTGTGTATATACACAATTTGTTCCTAAAGCGCTGAACTCATGTTTCTGTACTGATGCACTGATTATTTATAATGAACAATCGAACGGCGCTGAAATAATACAAAATATGTTTGTTATTAAATACCGTTTGAATACAAATGTAGGCATTTGGAACGGCATAGGTTGTGCGTAAACCATGTACACCAGGGTTCGCGTGTACGGAGTAAACATAT
Organism: Dreissena rostriformis; assembly: GCA_007657795.1. NCBI lineage: Eukaryota > Metazoa > Mollusca > Bivalvia > Myida > Dreissenidae > Dreissena > Dreissena rostriformis. Next base: position 89,608 of record VMBQ01003369.1, read on the forward strand.
CTAATTACGCCGTGATTGGCACATTTCTTGGGGAAAAAACATTGTCCTTTATGTCCAAAGGAGGCATCACACATTTCAGCGTTAGTGAGTAACTCTCAAAATGTACATGTTAACTGTGATTTTCTTTACCTGATTCCAAATATGTCCTTCAAAAAACGCAATCATGGAAAAGCATTGCTATTTCTCATACTGCGACCTTTATAGCATTTTCCAAGTCATACTTTTAGGCTAAAAGGAGTAATGATTTGTATTTGACAACAGTAACTGCCCATGCTTTTAGGTTTACAATAACCTGTGAAAAACGATAGTGAATGCGTATCACTGATGAATTATACTTAGCAAATATATTTAACAAGTACGTTTAAAGACAGCTTAGTATATTTCATCACAGACAACTGTTATACAACTGTCAAACAGCCATATATCAGAGATAACCAAACGTTATGCTCATATTTGCTTGATATTCATGATCTGTTTATAATTCCCTATTCAGTATAATCCACCGCCCATATTCCGCGTTCATAGATATTGTCAGCTCAGAAAGATACGATTAGAAGCTAAAGGATGATATAGTTTAATTACCGAAACACTTATAATTTTGCCACTGGCTGTTGGTATCTAACAAAATACCATCATAGGAAAGATGTTATGATCACATGTTCAATTTTAAATGAAAATCTTTATTCATAACTGAAATATAAAAATTTAAAAAGTGTTGCGTAAGAAAAGTCTCCAAGTCTATATCTGTCGGTTAATAAAAACATGATAGTGTGTGTAAAATTGTTAATGCATGTTACGCTTTGCGTACCAAATATGTATATCTGAATTATATACGTCTGTTATGGCATTATATGGCGTGAATAAGTGGGCATTACCAATGTTTGATAACACGATCAAACAGTTTAATAATTCACTCTTGTTAGAATCGAATAGCCTTTTAGAAAAATGTGAATAATCCTATTCGTAGCATAAATATTTGCCAGTATTAATGAAACATATGATACGCATCAGTAGAATATACAATTAAGGATAACGATGCAAAAGGTGAAGAACAAGAAGTGAGCGACATTTTTTATAATTATTATCACTTTACATTTACGTCAAACTTATCACGCTCTAGCAAATGCTCGAATCGTCCTTGGTCCGTATTCACCCAACGATTCTAAGAGGTATGGCAACAAATAAAATATAAAGAATATTATTAAAGCTGCAATGCCCTAAAGTGACATTATATTCATTTCAACCTACATGTAGGTATATCTTTCTATATATTGTTTCTCTGATCAAAGTCTATTTTTTAATCTTGAGTTAAACATTGTGTTGGTGAATGCGGACCCGGAAGCATGAAATAAAACTAAACATTTGTTAATGTCAGTGTCAGCTTTTTGTATTATTTGTGGTCGTAAAAATATATTTGCATGTGTTCCGGACCACTCCTGCCACAACAAATGAATACCATTGTAAAACAAATAATAGTAAATATAAGTGCTAAAGTAACCATTTCACATATTGCCATTAATTAACATGATTCCTTAAGTGAGAGATTATTACGATCAATCTGTTTAAACAGATATATTTGTTGTGAGTGGGACGAACATTTTAAAAATTACCGGTAAGATAATTGTTTTATTACAATTAAGGACTATAGTGAATTCAAAGAAGACCGCAATTAAAAAGAATCCGTTGTTTTTTGTATTATACTTTAGACTTAAACAAAGTAATCGACAGCAGTTTTCAAAGAATCGTATATTAAGAATATATTATGTTTAAGAGTTTTGTCCCACACTTTGTTACACTTTTAGATGACAACAACTTCGTTTATCACGGAGACGTTGAGTGTTGCGGGACATCCATAATTAGTTGCAACTGTGTAGTAGTCCCAGCCAAGAGCAGCATGATTTTAGTAAACATCATTATCCACGGCAATCATACGCAACTTGTCGTATATTATTAGAATCGATAGAGTGATGTGTTTGTCTCTGTCAACAAACGAGATAGCTTTTTACGTTTGCGTTTACTGTTTTGCTAGGCTTTTTTAACGACCAGTATGGCGTGTAATTTACTTTTATGCATCCCAACTTACAGTGCGAAATCGACAGCTTACTTTATCTCGATTTGTATACTATTGACGGATCATCGGTGAACATTGCCATTAATGAGCCTTTGTCGCTAGATGGGCATGTTTGCGTCAGAAATAACGGTTTCATACTTCATCCTTTTTATCTTAACGCAAATAAATGGCAATCAAAGCATTTAATCTACTTCATGACAGAAGCACAATCACACTAAACAGTCAGGTTTTTCTAGATTTCGTCAGGTTGTTTCACCTTAACTTTAAAGTTTTGAAACATTCAGACCATATGTCAAAATGGCAATTTTGATAACTTAAACAGCTGCAAGGATGGACGATTTTGCTGCAAATAGTTCTGTTTACGTATCCTCAAGTGGACAAATTGTTTTGTTATGAAACCTTTTACATAACGGTTTCTTTCCCCATTAAGCACATTGTGTAATTTCTACGTTAATGAGCTGAGTACAACAGTTTCGCTGAACTATTTTAGAATGTGTGTAATACGTGGCGTACAGATTAAAACATAAACCAGAGTTGTCTTGGTTTGACTTCGATGAAAGAAGCCATTTCAGACATTTTAGGACATTGAATATTGTGTCGACAGACAAGAATTCATAGTACATAGCAGGATGTTGCATGAAAACTAACCATTTACCATTTTAGCACTAAACACGTGTTCATCGTATAATTTGTCTGCACTTTTCGTTAAGAATATCGACATGATAACAATTGAAATAAGTTTTTAAATAATATCATATTTAATTTCAATTGTTGAAGTTGATAATGTAAATGAAGAGAACACACAACGATTGAGAAGTGGCTATTCTATTGTGGACTAGTGTATGTATACGGGGTAACCATATAAATGTACGCTGTAAATATATTTAGACGGAAATAACCGAACAAAAGCTTAACTAAAACTGGTCACGTATTAACGGTGACCATAAATCTAACATAAATACACGTGTAATCAAGACAAGCTTCAGATAGTTAGATATTGTCATTTTAGTGACAAGAACCCTTTAAGAGTAAACGCTTAGTGTCATGTCGTTCGTTTTATTTCCTACTGAAACCAATGAAACTTACGGTTTAGATTAGAATGCATAGCACACTACATTACAACACTTAAAACTGATTTGCTGAGGGTTGTATGACAGTTTGAATCCCATCAGAACAAAAACAGCTGCAGAAAAAAAACTTAGAATGGGATATGAGGCAACATTTTAACGTGTCGTCTGTAAATTTTGTTTCTATGAAATCAAAAAACGCATACATCTGATACTTCTTTCTTGTAAATTGTAGGATAGATGGTTGTGATTTGAAGTTAATATTAGAAAACATGGCAAGTTTATTATAAAATGTGTAGCTTTATATATAGACGTTCGATTCGTATCTGTTTGCTATATGTTTCTATGCTGCTATGACAATATGGCAATACTTCGTGTATAAAGTTCGATTAATGTTCCTAAATGTCACTGCGGACCTTGATACTCAATTTACGTGCAAAAGTTGCGAAAACCCAATCGAAAATAACCTGCAGACAAAGTACTCAATTCGCTTGGACATTGGTAATGATTTGTTGTATACCAAAGGGCTTTCAGAGATATTGCCAGACAACAAACATACACTTAATGGTGAGGAAATATATATATATTAGTGGAAGAGGCACTCATTATTTTGCAGCACACTGTTGGGCATTGAACAATTACTCAATATACCGATTGCACTGAATAATTTTTATAAACAACATACTCGTACACAATCTAAATCATAATTATGTGTGAATATGTAGTACTTTGTGTTCAAATTATGTTAAAGTATACCTTAATTCAACCTTTAAAATAATCTCAATCGAACCAATTGTATGTGTTATTATCTTTACAATAAAACAACATATCGAATTTTAGGTATTTCAGAAAGTATATGAGAATTTAATATATGCCACCCATTTTTTTCTACTTTATTGAATACATAGGAGAATTGAAATTAAAAACCTTTTGGTTATTAAATATTGAAGGTGAGTAATGTGTCCAGCATAGCAATCAATTATGCAGCTGAAATACGATTGTCATCAAGTCTTTCTAATAAATTTCTAAGATCGCTAGACAACGGGTTTGCAAATGCTGTTTGGCAGAGCAACACTTTGAAAAACAGTTTGTACATGATTTTCATGTTTTGTTTCACATTAAAACCTACGCACAACCCTTTGTGGCATGGGATTGCAAACTCACAGCCCTTATAAGGACTTTCAAAAGTTATATTAATATGTTCTTCTTCGTTGACATAAACCGAACAAGATGACTCCAGGTTATCCACATCATCTAGATCTGTCATTTTCAGTGTACCATTAATCATTAAGAAATGCCCCTCTTTAAAGTCTCGTATTCGCAAAGATCCAAGGGGTGAAAATTCCAGATAATGAAGAAATCTAGCCAAATGCAAACTATGCTGATTTTTTTCCCGCAAAGTTGAGGTTTGCAGACTGTACACAGATATCTTCGTTCCTTGTTCACATACGCTAATCACTCCTCGTTCGCTGAGATCCATTGTGTCACTTTCCTCGTTTCGAAAGCAGTAGCCAAGAAGCTTGATAAATCCTGGATGACTGAGTTGCTCCAACATAAAAATCTCTTTCATAACTTTCATATTAGAGAACATGAAACACTTAGCGCGTTGATATAGGAACTCTGAATCGGATATGTTGAGTTTTTCGATACAATTACGTACTTCTCTTTGGTGCCGTGTGACCATTTTAACAGCTACAGACATCCCTCTAAAATCAGCCAAGAGAGTTTGTTTGGAAACGCAATGGCCTATTTTTCTCTTTAGATCGATTTCGTGAATATTTTCACAGTTTATGAGGTACTTACGTGTATACGTATGTGTATAAAAAAAACTCGTTTCCGAATTGGAAATGCTTCGTTGGCAACATGACCGTCCCTGAACAATACTGGTTCTATATCTACTTGTGATTTGATGTTATATTCACGAATCAATTGCAGTAAAGTAAAATCACGTGACTGAAGATTGTTCAATTATTTCATTAGTCTACTTATAAGAAATGTAACATTTTCCAATTGAATTTCAAATTTCCCGTCAAATCGATAGTTTTTAATTGACGTTCCCGTTTGCGCAATATCCTGGAAAACGTATTCCAGCATGCGATATGTCACGCATGCGTACAGAAACAAGACAACGAGGACGTAAGATTTGCTGATCTCTTGACTAGCACAAACCCAACCATACTTGACCCTGAAAAATATAAAGGGGACATAATTGCTTTAAATAAACAGTATTCATTGCCTGTCGCTGATGCTGAAATACAAACAATGCAACCACCAAGTTATTTATTGTTTGTCTGATCTTACAGGATGAGCTCAAGCTATCTTTTTTTATTGAATTAGATGTACCGGTTAATTGGTAAAACGCATTAGTGTGAAGTTGTAAAAAGCTTTTAATGTAAATGTAAGGGGAAATTAATAACATTTTTTATTTTGAACACTACCATCGACTCTTAAATAATACTTTGAACCATTCGCAAAAGCTAGTTAAGCCAGCTTTTCTTAAAATCAATTTCAGAACGTTTTAGTTATTAGAGCCATACCTTCAATATTCACAATGTTTCAGAGGGTAGCAACAGCAAAATAATGTTACCTCGTGTTTGCTGTTTTTATCAAACCACTACGGTGATATGGTTTGATAATTCGTATTTGTCTGATAATAAAATGTCTGATGTATTTTTTATATTAGAGCAGTAGGCATTGATATCAGGACTGTTGACGTATCAGGACGGAATGCATTGATATCAGGACAGAAGGCATTGATATCACGACAGAAGGCATTATCAGCAACTGTTTGGAGGTATGTCATAATACTCAGATAGACTTATTAAATAATCATTTAAGTTAGGAATGACAATGCAACAAAACACACAATCCCTGTTGTGTTGTTTTTGATGATACTATTTTACATATTCGTTGTTCGTGTGCANACAGTTTCGCTGAACTATTTTAGAATGTGTGTAATACGTGGCGTACAGATTAAAACATAAACCAGAGTTGTCTTGGTTTGACTTCGATGAAAGAAGCCATTTCAGACATTTTAGGACATTGAATATTGTGTCGACAGACAAGAATTCATAGTACATAGCAGGATGTTGCATGAAAACTAACCATTTACCATTTTAGCACTAAACACGTGTTCATCGTATAATTTGTCTGCACTTTTCGTTAAGAATATCGACATGATAACAATTGAAATAAGTTTTTAAATAATATCATATTTAATTTCAATTGTTGAAGTTGATAATGTAAATGAAGAGAACACACAACGATTGAGAAGTGGCTATTCTATTGTGGACTAGTGTATGTATACGGGGTAACCATATAAATGTACGCTGTAAATATATTTAGACGGAAATAACCGAACAAAAGCTTAACTAAAACTGGTCACGTATTAACGGTGACCATAAATCTAACATAAATACACGTGTAATCAAGACAAGCTTCAGATAGTTAGATATTGTCATTTTAGTGACAAGAACCCTTTAAGAGTAAACGCTTAGTGTCATGTCGTTCGTTTTATTTCCTACTGAAACCAATGAAACTTACGGTTTAGATTAGAATGCATAGCACACTACATTACAACACTTAAAACTGATTTGCTGAGGGTTGTATGACAGTTTGAATCCCATCAGAACAAAAACAGCTGCAGAAAAAAAACTTAGAATGGGATATGAGGCAACATTTTAACGTGTCGTCTGTAAATTTTGTTTCTATGAAATCAAAAAACGCATACATCTGATACTTCTTTCTTGTAAATTGTAGGATAGATGGTTGTGATTTGAAGTTAATATTAGAAAACATGGCAAGTTTATTATAAAATGTGTAGCTTTATATATAGACGTTCGATTCGTATCTGTTTGCTATATGTTTCTATGCTGCTATGACAATATGGCAATACTTCGTGTATAAAGTTCGATTAATGTTCCTAAATGTCACTGCGGACCTTGATACTCAATTTACGTGCAAAAGTTGCGAAAACCCAATCGAAAATAACCTGCAGACAAAGTACTCAATTCGCTTGGACATTGGTAATGATTTGTTGTATACCAAAGGGCTTTCAGAGATATTGCCAGACAACAAACATACACTTAATGGTGAGGAAATATATATATATTAGTGGAAGAGGCACTCATTATTTTGCAGCACACTGTTGGGCATTGAACAATTACTCAATATACCGATTGCACTGAATAATTTTTATAAACAACATACTCGTACACAATCTAAATCATAATTATGTGTGAATATGTAGTACTTTGTGTTCAAATTATGTTAAAGTATACCTTAATTCAACCTTTAAAATAATCTCAATCGAACCAATTGTATGTGTTATTATCTTTACAATAAAACAACATATCGAATTTTAGGTATTTCAGAAAGTATATGAGAATTTAATATATGCCACCCATTTTTTTCTACTTTATTGAATACATAGGAGAATTGAAATTAAAAACCTTTTGGTTATAAAATATTGAAGGTGAGTAATGTGTCCAGCATAGCAATCAATTATGCAGCTGAAATACGATTGTCATCAAGTCTTTTTAATAAATTTCTAAGATCGCTAGACAACGGGTTTGCAAATGCTGTTTGGCAGAGCAACACTTTGAAAAACAGTTTGTACATGATTTTCATGTTTTGTTTCACATTAAAACCTACGCACAACCCTTTGTGGCATGGGATTGCAAACTCACAGCCCTTATAAGGACTTTCAAAAGTTATATTAATATGTTCTTCTTCGTTGACATAAACCGAACAAGATGACTCCAGGTTATCCACATCATCTAGATCTGTCATTTTCAGTGTACCATTAATCATTAAGAAATGCCCCTCTTTAAAGTCTCGTATTCGCAAAGATCCAAGGGGTGAAAATTCCAGATAATGAAGAAATCTAGCCAAATGCAAACTATGCTGATTTTTTTCCCGCAAAGTTGAGGTTTGCAGACTGTACACAGATATCTTCGTTCCTTGTTCACATACGCTAATCACTCCTCGTTCGCTGAGATCCATTGTGTCACTTTCCTCGTTTCGAAAGCAGTAGCCAAGAAGCTTGATAAATCCTGGATGACTGAGTTGCTCCAACATAAAAATCTCTTTCATAACTTTCATATTAGAGAACATGAAACACTTAGCGCGTTGATATAGGAACTCTGAATCGGATATGTTGAGTTTTTCGATACAATTACGTACTTCTCTTTGGTGCCGTGTGACCATTTTAACAGCTACAGACATCCCTCTAAAATCAGCCAAGAGAGTTTGTTTGGAAACGCAATGGCCTATTTTTCTCTTTAGATCGATTTCGTGAATATTTTCACAGTTTATGAGGTACTTACGTGTATACGTATGTGTATAAAAAAAACTCGTTTCCGAATTGGAAATGCTTCGTTGGCAACATGACCGTCCCTGAACAATACTGGTTCTATATCTACTTGTGATTTGATGTTATATTCACGAATCAATTGCAGTAAAGTAAAATCACGTGACTGAAGATTGTTCAATTATTTCATTAGTCTACTTATAAGAAATGTAACATTTTCCAATTGAATTTCAAATTTCCCGTCAAATCGATAGTTTTTAATTGACGTTCCCGTTTGCGCAATATCCTGGAAAACGTATTCCAGCATGCGATATGTCACGCATGCGTACAGAAACAAGACAACGAGGACGTAAGATTTGCTGATCTCTTGACTAGCACAAACCCAACCATACTTGACCCTGAAAAATATAAAGGGGACATAATTGCTTTAAATAAACAGTATTCATTGCCTGTCGCTGATGCTGAAATACAAACAATGCAACCACCAAGTTATTTATTGTTTGTCTGATCTTACAGGATGAGCTCAAGCTATCTTTTTTTATTGAATTAGATGTACCGGTTAATTGGTAAAACGCATTAGTGTGAAGTTGTAAAAAGCTTTTAATGTAAATGTAAGGGGAAATTAATAACATTTTTTATTTTGAACACTACCATCGACTCTTAAATAATACTTTGAACCATTCGCAAAAGCTAGTTAAGCCAGCTTTTCTTAAAATCAATTTCAGAACGTTTTAGTTATTAGAGCCATACCTTCAATATTCACAATGTTTCAGAGGGTAGCAACAGCAAAATAATGTTACCTCGTGTTTGCTGTTTTTATCAAACCACTACGGTGATATGGTTTGATAATTCGTATTTGTCTGATAATAAAATGTCTGATGTATTTTTTATATTAGAGCAGTAGGCATTGATATCAGGACTGTTGACGTATCAGGACGGAATGCATTGATATCAGGACAGAAGGCATTGATATCACGACAGAAGGCATTATCAGCAACTGTTTGGAGGTATGTCATAATACTCAGATAGACTTATTAAATAATCATTTAAGTTAGGAATGACAATGCAACAAAACACACAATCCCTGTTGTGTTGTTTTTGATGATACTATTTTACATATTCGTTGTTCGTGTGCACATAACGTCATGCAAATTATGTAAAACGTCATACAACATTTAAAATGGATTATGTCATTTAAAAATGCCAAAAACATTTTTTGACAAAAATATAAATGGCTTATTATCACGGATATAAGTCGCTATATATAATAAGAAAACCTTTATGAAAATTTAAACAAAACTCGTTTTATAATAATGGGCCTATTTGTTTAGCCCTTTTTATGTGTACAATTTGACATCATACGTGTGCGCATTCTATATATCACACGAAGATTGGATAGAATTATTCATCAAAAATGATAGCGCAGTTGGTCAAAGCGACGTCTATGAGTTCGACACCCACTTAGGCTTCTTTCTGACTCATTGCTAATTTGCATCAACTATTTTAGTTTATATTATATTATATTTTATTAACTCAATAAATATGTTCTAATAAAACACATTGCTGTAAAAAGTATAATTTACATTTAGTTGGTTCCTTAGGTTCGGCATAGTCCCTTTATTTTCGGTTGAGAATGCAAAGTCGCAGTGATTACATACTTTTAATTGGGACGTATATGTATCATGAAGAGATAAAGAACGACTCGCTGTTTATTTATACGAAATATCACCTGATATATTACAAACGATGAGAACAGCTAATACTGAAATAGCTGGAAGGCTTCGTAAGGACAAAGCTTTGTGTTCTCGGTCATTGCCGCAGCGCGGTAATATTGAATTAAAAGTGGAAGTACAGGGCAAAAACAAATGACTTCAATATGTCTACAGAGACACTTGCTGGTACTTGATGATGTGTCTGGCTTAACATTTTAAGGATTTTCCCTGCTAGAAAAAGGAAAAACAAACATGAGCTAAGAGGAGTGAAGTTAAAATAAGTAAATATATTGTTTCAATCCGTGTAACGGTTACAGTAATAACAATTGCCAGAGTGTTTGATTATGTTAACGTTATCACTGAGCAATGTCTTGATATTTAAATATGTTATATGAAATCGTATGTCACTTTATACAAACTTAAGCTATTTATGCACGAGGACGTACATTTTAGAGAATTATTTTGAGAAATAGTGACGTCATTCACGAAAACGGTGCGCGTTGAAACGCAGCCAATCGTTATTTTCTAAAAGGAAAACTACAATGAACAAATGAATTATTGGCTTGTGTATATGTTTTCGTGTTAATCAATTCGAAAACATGCGCGTTACAGGTATTACATTTCTTTTATTAACGGCAAGAAAAACTGGACGTATAAACATATCAATGTCAGCAAATGATTATTTTAGTATCTGCGATCAACACTTAATTATTTATCTTACATTAATCTTACTTAATCTGCATTTTCCTTCACACAAAAAAACACGAAATGCACGAAGGCATCTTTGGCATACAAAATACAAGTGTTCAATCTGCACCCTGAGAAGTAAATCACGGACAGTTTTCACACCGGCACCCTGTATAAACTACTTTGGAGAACTTCATGACCTAGTAGGTAAAACGAGTGACATCAGTGGGTATGAGCGTGTGTTAAAATGTTACAAACAGTAAAACTATAAAACGACTACATCGTGTGAAGGACTATATATCGTGTAATCTGTGGTCTCTGTTGAAAAGTTATGTTCAAACACAAACAAACAATATTCAATTTAGTTTCGTGTTTGCCTACAAAAGGGTGCACATTTCTCACATTTTTGATATTTAAATATATTTCACGTTATTAAAAAAACGATGCAATTCATAGTCAAGATTGAATAAACATGTATTGCTTTACTGCAGTAGTCGTAAACATGTTGCGTTCTGAGTGTATCCGGACCAATTTAATACCGGCAGGCATAATAGTTTACGACGAAAATTTGTGGTTAAACTGAGATACACACACGTAGAAGCCTCGTGTATATTATTGTATTCCATTTACAACGGAATCCATTCACTAAATAAGGTCGGCATGCACATTGCCAATAACTTATTCGGTTGAACTATTACACCAAGAAAATGTGTTGTAGCATTAAAAACCGGATAATCATATAACTTTGAAATTCACCAAAAATCCCTTTATTATTGAAGCTCACTAGAATTAGGCATCCAATTTAAAATGTGCCTATCATTCAAATCTCATTTAGAGTTTCAAATATAATTTTCTCCTGAATTTAATTATCACAAACCCAGGAAAATGCAAAAAGGCAACCCGATAGTATAGTTATGTTAAAGGAATATTACTTACAACATGTCAACAATTCAGTTTGCTCTTATTTTTTTCTAGGTTGCAATAAATGTGTTTACTATTCTGACAGTACCGTTTTACTCGTGTATTAAAATGTCACTATTTTGAAGATCGACCCCTTGTAACCCGTTTACTCACCGCAACACAGTCACACTTGCTCATGCGTAAGTGTTGCTTCTGTCCCTAGAAATAGGATTTGTATCGATTTTACGCGGAAAGGTGACGAATCGCATTACTGGGAGTTTCGCCTGTCGAAAATTGAGAAAACTATTCGATTTTAATTCCTAATAAACGACTGAAGTTAACCCATTCTTAAAACTTGTTTTCACATCGAATACATCCTACAAAGAAGCGCAATCATGATGTATAAAGTGCTATTTGTTGTAGAGCTTTATCATTCGCAGATAGTGTGCATCATGTTTTGATTACGTTTTGCATATAGATATACATATCTACCATAATTATCTCGTGGCAATACAACAACAATATTAAGACAAGCATATTCTAAAATTGTAACAGGGTAAATATTGACCTAAATACCAATTAATCCTCACAAGTTCAGCCGAAGCGATATATAATCTATGTTAACAAATGAACAATCTTTGTTTTTTCGTTATACATGCGAAACAAAACAAGAGGTTTAGAATTTAAATAGTTAAACTAAACAGAACTGATGTATTTGTTAAACAAAATGTCATTATCACATTAAATAAGTATTGGCATACTCACATAATCATGATCTCACAGTTTTGAAGGTGTAGAGTATTTCGGCTAAACCATAACAAATAAATAATACAATACACGACAACACATATAACGCTATTGGACTAAACAAGAAATGTTCTTGAAAAAAGACAATCAGTTGCAATTACTGTTCAGAATCAATCCGAGTTAAACGTGGCGATGGGCATATCCAAAACATTTATTTTTTATCTCACTATAATTATATGATATTCCTTTTATTTTATCGCGACATGTACTGGAAACCAAAATTCAAAACTCCAAAAGTATGTTCGCTTGAGTGCAGATTATAAATATGTCAATGCTTATAAATTTGCTTTAACCGCTTAATTAAAACAATAATGCCCATGTAAATCCTAAGTTAATATTTAAACATTATTGGTATATGTTGAACAAGTGTCAGTTAGTTTGCATTCCTTAAATTTAGAAAATTTGCCAAATGTTAGTTACATCGAATGTTCCCGCTGCATAAATTACCGCATGAAATCTAGGTAAAATGTTTAACACCTCAAACATATTAAAGCTTGGATCAACGGTCGATTTAAAACAAGCCCGAAGGATATTGGTGAAACATTCGAAAGAACATGAGAGTGATCATATGAACCATAAACACTTCGGTTTAAACTGGTTGAAAACGGATATGCAATTGAGAACAGTACACGTAAATAACAATGTGGCATTTAGAATTGGAAATTGGAGTAAACAGCAAACTTACTGGGGACCTGATGTTCCTATCCTTAAGAGACTATAACAGGTGAGTAAATTGTGTCCCCATATAACGGTGCCCATTTCTTATTCCTGGCTTAAGTGTTTTTCTTACGCTCCCAAAGCACAGTTGATCTTTTTCTGAAGAGATAATGAAAACATCACTTTTTCGTACGCTTTTATGTACATTATTTGACCCATATCATGTCGGAATAATTGTCAAAGTTAAACCCAAAATATCAACTTTTTGCTGCCTAATCTCAAACTATTCATTGAATACACCTTGTGTTTTTCGTAAGATAATGATAATTTACAATTGTTGATTATCAGCTTTTTGCTTAAGAGGAAAAGGTTTGAATTGTTTTTATTTACACGATTTTGATGCATTTGGTTTAATGGAACAATACGTAATAGTGATATGAGGAATAATTGACATACAATTCACACAATTTAACAATATTTTATATTGACATTAAATATTCAACATTTACTAATTGACAGTTATATTTTATTAAACATGTGTTTTTATAAGTTATAGCGCACAAAACATATAGTTTAACGTAAAACATTAAAATGTGTTATGTACTTTTGTAAATGAGAATAATTGTTGTGAATATCTATTATCTTAAGCAATTGGTTAATTGCTTGTACACTAGAGGACAAAACATACAGCACACCAAGTCCGGTTCATTTTTTCATCATATCATATTATTAAGGTCTTTAACTTTGCCAGCAAGGCTTTAGGGTCGCCATCACGCTGTGCTGTATTAGAAAATATTTTGACAAAGGAGCAAACTCGAAAACATATCACGTTCGATGACATTAATAGTAAACTGTTTAATAAATATTTAAATACATTTAATTAACTGAGTTCATTTAGACGCCATGAACTACACATGTAGGAATCAGACCGAGAATGTAGCAGGGCATCAGCATTTAAAAGCTTTTATTAAAAGATCGCTGGGGAATAAACAGTTAATCATCAAACGTCTTGTTGCATCTTAAAAGCTTTACCCATCTGCACACTTTAGGAATGGTGTTTTGAAAATGGATGGTTATGATGTCCGTCTCTACACGTTCAATATATTAAAGGCTTTATTATCGAATTGGTGGTTATAATACTTTTTTTACGGTACTTAGATAATAGTGTGCTCTAAATTGCAATGTGTTTGCCTACACACATTGTGTACTGAATATGCGAATTAATGTTTCTTTGTTACAAGCATGTCAATATAATATAGAGTACTAGTGTTGTTTAACAAAAATTGTTACTGAATTCTAAAAGAAAATTTCAAAACTAGTTCATTACCAAATTTAGTTTTGAAAGATTGCTCTGGGTCATTTGTTACCAAGTGATGCACACACTTTATTCTAACTTAACGAATATTTTTAAAATTGTAATATACAAAATTGCTTTAAAGTCAAGTCTAGAATGGCAGTTAAGACACTTGATAATTCATCAAGTGGAAAAATGGTTTTGTTATGAAATGTTTTTACCTGAGTGTTTTATACAAATCGGGAATACATTGCGTCATATCTATGATTTGAGAACAACAGTTTCCTTAAACTATTTTTGAATGTATGTAACACGTGACTTGCGGATTATAACATAGAATTAGAGTTTCGTTTTGTTTACTTCGCCGCGAGAATCCATTTCAGGACACATCATATTGTGTCAATTGGCAATAAAGTAACATAATAAATTATGCATGCGTCAATATTTCTTAAGAGAGGCTCAATATAATATGATGATACACTTTCTATTGAATTGTACTGTGAATGACAAGTACCCTTTAACTATAGTTTAATGTCATCGTATTCGTTTTCGTTTTGATCAAAGTAGAAATCGATGACATAAACGGAATAAAGTCAAGCTCCAAGAACCTAATACAAACAACATTTGCTATTAGTATTGTCATTTGACGTAAACATAAGATTGTTGATAGCGATTACAAAGGAAAACATAAACTGGAAATAGCTGTGTCAACACTGTCTCAAAACTTCACATAAGCCTTGGGTTTCGGTATTACAAAAGCACAGAACGGCCGCTTCTTTGATAACGGAGACTGACTAGTTGAAGTGTTGAAGGACATGAATATTTGATTGCACAAATGATAAGTTCCACGAAAGAACGGTTATATTGAATTAAGAAACATTATCCACAAAATTGGACATATACCGTTTCGGTTATTTTTTAACAACGTGGTCAGTCTCAGAGAGACGTTTTGTTGTGATCATCTTTGCAAACAAATGAGATAGCAAAACGGTTTCATTTATTGTCCTTGCGAGGCAATAATCTTAATGCGCTAACTATTTCGTGTATCCTACATTTCAAGGGCAAGTAACATACGTTTACACTTGCAGTTCTAAAGTTCTAAAATGTCCATTTGTCCGAAGCCTCTTCNGCCGCTTCTTTGATAACGGAGACTGACTAGTTGAAGTGTTGAAGGACATGAATATTTGATTGCACAAATGATAAGTTCCACGAAAGAACGGTTATATTGAATTAAGAAACATTATCCACAAAATTGGACATATACCGTTTCGGTTATTTTTTAACAACGTGGTCAGTCTCAGAGAGACGTCTTGTTGTGATCATCTTTGCAAACAAATGAGATAGCAAAACGGTTTCATTTATTGTCCTTGCGAGGCAATAATCTTAATGCGCTAACTATTTCGTGTATCCTACATTTCAAGGGCAAGTAACATACGTTTACACTTGCAGTTCTAAAGTTCTAAAATGTCCATTTGTCCGAAGCCTCTTCTGATTCTGATGCATGATTCATCGGATTTCTGTGAACGATTGCATTAATACGATATGAGAACTGTAACACTCCAGAAGAAATAGTAAGATATTAGCTATATTTGGACGCAGAAATTCAATGAAAGCTTTAAATCGACTCCACAAGACCGGATAGTGCGAGACGGCACCTGGCAATATTTGTGTTAGCGGTTAAACAGAATTTTAGACCTAATATTGCCAACACAACAGTTTGACCTAAGTCCATACAGTATTTGTGATATATTAGCCACCACAATCATGAGATTTGGTTGCAGTTCACAAGCCAAACGTAAGTCAGGTGTAAACAAAATACAATGTGTATTGACTGACCTGATTACAACAATTAAACTGTTCGTCGATAATCCCTCAAATGCATTTAAGTCGAGTGTTTGCGCGCTTGTATTTTATTATTGGGGCGTCTTCATGACCAATGTTCTGTGAAAATGCTGAATATGATCTCCAATATGGAAAATGAGAAAATTTCGGAGACATAGTCAAACGCAAGTTGAGACATGAGCCTCGTGAAAACATCGTGTATTTTACACTGAAGATATTTAAACAGTATCAAACGCATTGTATTGCATGAAAATGGACAAGTTCCTAAGACACACACGCAATGGATTCAGAAAAAAACTCTTTCTAATTATTCCGTCCTTCAATTTCCCTGGATAAGTTTTCTCCTTAAAAATGAACAAATATTTCATACGCGGTTTTCGAAGAACATCGACGAATATATAACAAGTTGTACTGGTAGCTATGTGATTTCGCATTTAAAGTGAGTACAATTTTCTGGACAAAAGCACTGTAAAAATACCCGTATAAATTTCGCTCTATGAAAACTTGGATGCATTTATCTCCTACGTATTGGGCTTTCATGACGGTACGAAATAAACAACTACTTCCATTGATATACGATTTATACTTTTTAAGGGAGATTGGTTCAGCCAATGAGAGTAAATAACAAATACCAATACCAAAAGAGAAAAAGCAATATTGTCTTCTTGGGCAACATGAACATTATTGTTTTTTTTTTCCGACTTGGTAAGATTTTTTTAAACAAAAACTAAATACGAATATGAAGTACATCACTGAATGGACAATGTGTTAAAGCCGTATACGTATTGCATGTTTATTTTATTTATGTTTGTTTGAAATGATCATTATTTTCTTTGTTTTGTTTTTATTTGTAACGCATATAATATCGTTGGCGTGTGTTAATGACGATAAGCTATGTTTATTGTTTTTATATGTTTATAAGTAATGTTTCAGTCGAAGTAAACTATTATGTACTAAAAGGTAACTGGAACCTGTTATATACTCGTAAATACTCTTTCGAAACTATGACATAGACAGTTGAATCAAAACGGTTTGATATTTAATACATACATAATACATTAATGTTGCACAACAGATCAGAAATACTCCTTACAAAGTATACCAGGATGCCATTATAATTAATATGTCGTGGTTAAGATATCAAGAAGCATATATAATACATGGTTATCGATTAGTATCTTGTATTTCTTGGGTAATCGTTGACCTGCAATTGCCTCGAACTCATTACGAAAAGCAAAAATAAATCTTGTAAAAGTGAAATATGGTTTTCAAGACACTTGTTTTTGACGTAACTGACATACTTATACGTTAAACATTCCAGAAATCGCAACAGTTTATTTAACAAAGCTTAACTTTACATTGTACATATTCATTAACTGAAAAGTGAGTACATGTCTGGAGGTTGCATACAAACTAACCATTTGCCTTCATAGCAAAATAAAAACATGTGTGTATCGTAGAATGTTTCTGTCCGCTCTGAGGAGAAAGTCTGAAATATAACAATTTGAATACGTTTAAAAAAATCAGATATAATGTAAATGGTTGCAATTAATAATGTATGAGAAGGAAACACACAACGGCTAAGAATTGGCTGTTATAATTTCGACTAGTGCATGCATACGGGGTAACAATATAAATGTACGCTGTACAACTATCTAGAAGGAAATAGCCGAGCTATACTCATACTAGTTAATGAAACTATGTCACTATTTCTTACAAAAAGCTCTGTGTAATCAACACATGTTCCAGAGAGTAAGATAATTTGAGTAACAAGTATACTTTCAGAGTAAACGCTTAGTGTCGTGGCTTTCGTTTAATCAGGCTGGAAATCATTGGCACTAAACTAGAACACTTCAAACTGATTTGCTTATTGTAGTATTACAGATTGATTCCACACAGTACAAATACGATAAAGAAAAGACAACAACTTCGAATCGGAAAATGTTACAGTAATATAACGTGTTGTCTGTATTTTGTTATTCAAACTATGAAATAAAAAAACGCATACATCTGATACTTCTTTCTTGTAAATGGTACGACAGATCGTTGAGGATGGAAGTTAATAGTAGAACACATGGTAATTTTATTATAAAATGTGTAGCTTTATCTATAGACGTTCGATTCGTATCTATTTGCTATATGTTTTTTCGCCGCTATGACTATATAGCAATACTTCGTGTATTAAGAAGTTCGATTAATTTTCCTAAATTTCACTGCGGATCTTGATACTCATTTTACGTGAAAAATAAGCGAAAATCCAATCGAAAATATCTTGCAGACAAATTACTCAAGCCGCTTGGACATTGGTAATGATTTGTTGTACACCATAGGGCTTTCAGAGATATTGCCAGACAATAAACATACAATTAATGGTGAGGAAATATATATCTTAGTGGCAGAGGCACTCGTTATTTTGCAGCACACTGTTGGTCATTGTCAAATTACAACCATATACCAATTGCACCGAATTATGTTTTATATACAACATACTCGTACACAATCAGACAAAATCCCAGCGTATTCGGTTTTATTATAAACCTCATAATACAACGCAGACGCTTTCGAAAGGTTTGAACAAAATGGTGAATACACTTCTGTAAAGTTGCGAAATTCAAGCATATACATAAACAATTCCCCACTGATATCGAGAAAATGGACCACGTATGCCCTTTAGTGCATACTAATAGAAACTTTTACTAATCTTAACTAAATATTTCGTACTTGTAAAAAAAATCACTTAATAACATGTATTCTAAATGCAAATAGTGTAATGGGTAATATTAATAATTATGCATTCTTACAGGTTTTGTTTGACTTAAATGTATGGCTATATTTTGTTGAAACAATAATCACCAACGTAATCGTTGATGTATTAAGGCAACTGCTTGATATGCTTGATATGTACAGTTATATTAAGAATATACACATTCAGCTTCAGAGACCTCACCGGTTGAGGAACATCCGCTGGTCCTTAATTAAGGGCAAGTGACCGATATCCTATACAACAACGGGGCTTCAATACATATATACTGGCATCTCAAGCATAATCATGTGTGGATATTGATATGCCTTTGTGTTCAAATTATGTAGTAGTGCACCTTATATCATACTTCAAAATAATCTTAATCGGAACTATATTATGTGTTATTATTTTTACTTTAAAAAAACACATCGAACTGCAGTAATATCAAAAAACATTTAAACATGTCAATACTTGATTAAATATAATAAAACATTGAGATTAAAAACCTTTTGGTTATCAAATATTGAAGTCGCGTTATTTGTCAAGTATAGTTATCAGTTCTTCAGCTGAAATACGATTGTCATCAAGTCTTTCTAATACATTTCTTAGATCGCTAGGCAACGGGTTTGCTGTTGGGCAGAGCAACACTTTGAAGAACAGGTTGTGCATGAACTTCATGTTTTGTTTCGAATTAAAACCTACGCACAACCCTTTGTGACATGGAATTGCAAACTCACAACCCTTACTAGGACTTTCAAAAGTTACATTAATATGTTCTACTTTGTTGACATAAACCGAACAAGATGGCTCTAGGTTGTCCACATCATCTAGATCTATATTTTCAGTGTACCATTAATCATTAAGAAATGTTCCTCTTTGAAGTCTCGTATTCGCAAAGATCCAAGGGGAGAAAATTCAAGAAAATGAAGAAATCTGCCAAATGAAAGCTATGCTGAATTGTGTCACATTGTGCTTAGAAATTGGGTGAAATAATTGGGTTTTCTTTATGTAAGAAATATTGACAAGTTTATC